>OMKN01082277.1:6357-17283 GCA_900302345.1 Melanonus zugmayeri
GGGGGGGGGGAGACGTCTGTGTCAGCAAAAGTTCTTTCCACCTATTCTGACACTCAGGATCTCCATTAAAACAGAGAGGGTATAACAGCCGCTGGTTTCATGTGGATCGAAGGATACATCTGCTAGCATTGTTGTGTAAACGGGATGTTATATAATGGCTTTATTCTATGCCATTTTAAAGCTTACATGTGGGAGAAGACACAAACCCATACAACGACCATGTATAAACACATAGATCAATCCAAATGTTGATTATCTAGAATATAGAAACTATATAGATAATCACTGCCAAGCTTGGCAAGAATCAAGCAGGACCAAGCAGGCCAAGCTTAAGGGGGGAGGGCAAGAACTCCAGAAGGGGAGTGGTAGCACAGTAGCTGAGGAAGGTTTAAAGGCCTCTAGCTCCCTGTGTGATCCATGTAATATCAAAGCCTGGCCCTCCATCCCCAGGCAGTGCTCATTGTCATGTCGGTGCATATGATAGACCTCCTGGGTCTCCTCTGGATGTATCCAGGCCCACAGGCTCTCTGGGGAAGCAGGATGAGCTGGTGGAAAGTGCGGAGCTCGGCCATCCTTTCCACATGTGGTTTGCCGTTCCTCACTAGCTTGGTGTGTCGGGCAGCAAAACAACCCACGGAGTACACCCCCACAAAACACCCACAAAACAACCCGCGACCTCACCCACCCACTACCACTGTGTCCAATTTGGAACTTCTGACTCTGCCAGATTTGGGGCTTTTAAAGAAAATAAGAAAGTTTCAATGGACAAATTCAGCAGTGGTAAAATGATTCTAAACTAACCACAGAAATGTTTAAGATGCATGCTCTGATCACAACATCTAATTTAGGCAGCTTAGCTTGGTGTTGTTAGCCGTTAGCTGCTAGTTTCTAAATGGAGGTGACTGGAACCTCCAAGGTGGAAAACAAACCAGACCAGTGAACCAAAACAGAATCAATAAAACCGCCCAAAGAGGGAGCTTTGATCTGACCCAGCAGCGACCTCACTCGTAGAACTAGAAGGTGTGTCACCATGGTTAAAAAAGAACAGTGGAAGGAGGAGGGTGGGTATGGGGGGTGCACTAGCTCTGTCTCTATAGGCGAAAGGAGAGGTCATCAGTCCTGTCTGGCCAGAAAAGACCCAATACTTGAGCGGACAGCTCCTGCTGCTCCAGGTCTGCGGCCCAGCTTCTGCAGCCATACTGATGTCCCATAAAGGTGGAGGGGGAGGCTTTAAAGTCGCTCCTCCTCAAGGCCCAGCGGAGATAAATGAACCTTGGTTACAGTCACTGCAGTCTTCTAATACACCATAGACAATGGGGCCCCCCGCAGAGGCAGCCTATAGAAAGTAGAAGTCATGGGAGTCCCTTATCAAAGGCAGGGGAGATGTAGTGGCTCAGGATTTTATTTGTCCATTAAGCATGCATAATAGAGGCCGCGGCCTAGCAACGCGATGGGGTCTCCTGCTGGTCCGTTATGGTCGGGGCCAGGGGCCAACACTAAAAAACAGCTGATAGCATTGGCAGGACGCCAGCAGGAGACCTTGTAAGTAGCCGAATCAGGGCTCAGGGCTCGGGGAGGGGAGCGGAGTGCCTTTGGATGCTAACCCTACCCTCCTGCCTTTCCTCCTGGCCTCCTCCTCCTCCCCTGCTCCACAAGTCCAGTGCTGACCCCACTGGCCTGGCCGCCAGAGGTCAATGCCTGGTCAGGTGTTGCGTGGAGGGGGGCGAGGGAGGGGTTTGAGCAAACAGACAATCCACGAGCCAGACCAGTTTGTCCACAGGTAAGAGAGCAAGATGAGGGCAAATGGTTTGTTTTCTCTTCAAAGCTGACCTTGTGTTCTAACATGGGAGGACAACAATGGGCCTTGATTGAGTCTCTCAAATCACAGTTTTATAGCGGGGTGAGTGATGGCACTGAGGATAATACCCCCGGCAAAGCCTATCAGCTTTGTGTTTAATGTCATATACAACAGGTAAACTCTCTGTCAATACTCAATTACACCGAACGCAAACAAGCGCAGGTCAAAGTCAGAACAATAACACTGCATAGTATTTCCTTGTTTTGGCAACTATCTGAAGTGAGTCGTTAGCAACCCATCGAGGTGAAGGGAAATGCAGAAATCAGGGGCGAGAGGTTGTGGTGACTTGGAAGTTGCTCTCCCCTCTCTTTCGCTGACCCTGGCCTGACCCTGGCCCCTCACGGGACCAAGTCTCCGGGCTGACTTTGGAGTGGAGATTGCAGGTACAATGTGGATTGTTCCCCGAGTGTCCTCAGAGATCAGAATAACAATGGCATTTGCTCAGCTCACTCACTCAGCCCGATTGATCAGTGGCCCCTCTCTACCGCTCTGATCTCGTCAACTGTGACTTCCTATCCTAATTATTGTTTGAAAGGGAACAATCACACACAATTTCAAAAGCTATATTTCTATTAGGGGAAGTATGTGTGAGTATCGGTGATTCAAGTATTTGATTACTTCGAAACAGTATATATACGAAACACTTATATACTATAAGTGAAAAGGTATATGTAAACTGATCAATTCTGTCAATTACTAGAGGTGTAAAGATACACAATTTCTAACTAAAAATTTTACTTTTGATCAATTTTATTTTTTTTAAACACTAATATTACACATCCCATTTAGTCCCATACAGTCAAAAACAACTGAAATGTTTTGATTGTTAAATTAACAATCAAAGTGAAAATTGGAAAGAAATAATAGCTAAAGTTGGATAGATATTTCACCGACATCACCTAAAATAAATTGCATTGACCGAACAGTTGGGAAAAACTTTCAGACCCTGTTACCTGTCATTGATTTTCAATTGCTGCCCTATCAATTACTACGACTACATGTGCCCTATAGGTTATGGTGCCACCTGTGATCTTACTGGGAGGGGATGCGCTGTTCTGGGGGTGGTGAGGCGAGGCATGGGACAGCATGGGGTTGAGGCTGTGCGACGGCGTGTGGTAGGCGTCCATCGCCAGCTTCTGCCTGAAGGCCTCCTCCTTGCGACGGTTGGCGAACCAGTTGTAAACCCGCACCTCGGTAACCAGGTTGGAGCCTAGACCATGGGCCTTTGATGGGGACACGCCCCTCTGGAGACACTCAGCTCTGGAGCACGGGGGAAAAGGAGATGTGGTGTCAGTGAAACAGGAAATAGAAAATAAGAGCATGATATACCATCATTGGGATAATGGAAAAAAACAACCTTGTTTTTCTTATTCTTATGGCTACTCTGTGCAGTTGTTGTTGTTTATTAACTAGGTTTTGCCTATACTTTTTTTGGAGCTACTCCAATTTTAATTGAATTGAATGTTTTTATTGTTCTCAGCCTCACTTGTCACCCATCCCTAATGGTTTTCACCCACCTGTTGCACTCTTCCACCAAGGCCTCTCTCTCCTCCTTGCTGGGGTTTTTCTGCCTCTCGTAGGCCTGGTATAGGATTTGTTGGGATGCAGGCCCCCATTTGAATCGGTTGCGTCTCATCTTCTTGCAGGAGGGTTCACTGCCAACGTCTTCTCCCGGCTGGCCCATGCCCTGGCCCGAGGGGTTGAACTCTGGGAAGAAGAACACCGGGTCCTGGTTCCCTTTGTCGGCCATGTTGCTGCCGGAGCCTTGCACTGCCTGGTTGAACTCTGGAAAACAAAAAGAGATACACATTGATATAGGACTTAAATTATTTCAATCCCTCAAATAATTTCACCAAAAAATATTAAAGTAGAGGATACCCCTGTTGGAAGTAAATTTAAACTTGTTCAAAAAAAGTTTTTACACTTTTCATTATGAAATTATTAGGCATATTAAATTGTGTTGTGTTGGGGGGGGGGGGTTAATAAACACAACCTAATGAGGCCTGCTGCCACCGTGGCAAATCAAATGTCAACTAACACACGAGGAGGAAGTTTCTAATCTAAATAAATCTTAAAACACAAGCGGCCGGCCTGCAGGGCCCCCGGCTAGCGGGCCGCGGCTAACTACTTGCTAACAGGCGTATCAACGCTGCGAGAAACTCAAATATTAACTTACGTCTGAGAATTTCCCGCTGTTTCCTGACATACCAGGTGTACAGCGCCGCGCGCTTCTGCGTCTTCATGGGCGTGCCCTTGTTGAGGTGCTGGGAGAGATGGGACTGGTTTAGCCCCGTCACGTCCACCACCTCGCGCTGCGGAATGTTGTGCTGCTGCATGTAACCTTTGATCATGCGGGCCGCGCGCCACGGGTCCTCGCTGTGAAACACACACACACACACAGATTCATTTTAATCTCTGTGCCACTTTGTAATGTGGCACATATGATACATATTATAATACTACCGTGTAGGCTAGTTTGTAAAGCTCCCGTGACGACACTGTCACCACAAGGCCTCGAGTTAAAGAAAGTTATAGGGATAGGCTATATAATCAAAGACGACCATTAATCATTGCAGCCTAACTTTTCAATAGGCTAAAAATATAGCCAAACATTTAGTAAAAATAATAATAATAACAGTAGGATATCACTTTGTGTTATAGAAATGTAGTAGGCCTATTTCAGCGTACATTTGAAATAGCCTAGATTTCGCCGTAGGCTAAACATAGGCCCTAACATAAAAAAACAACCTAAAAGCCGTAAAAAGGTATCATTGAACAGATTGACTACAAATAGCAAAGAAATGCATTATAAATAAGCAACACAACGTAGGCCTATAGATAATTAAAAATGGACGATCTAAAATG
Organism: Melanonus zugmayeri; assembly: GCA_900302345.1. Classification (NCBI taxonomy): domain Eukaryota; kingdom Metazoa; phylum Chordata; class Actinopteri; order Gadiformes; family Melanonidae; genus Melanonus; species Melanonus zugmayeri. The sequence goes on from OMKN01082277.1 coordinate 11,081, forward strand.
TCTAAAATCACGGTTTAGGCCTATAACAAAGTTGATTAGACGAGCCGAGCATGTTTGAGTAGCCTAGTCCTTCAACCAACTTGAACATCTTATGAGAAATTAGATCAGTCTCTCGTTATTAATTATTATTACGCCTATAGTGAATCTAATTTGAGCAATACCCTCATAACAATTTGTATTCTAGTTTTAGGAGTAGGGCGTGTCTATAGGCCTAATAACAGATATGAAGGGAAAACGTACACTTACCATAATTAGAGATTAGTAGCAGCAACTTTGACAGCGGTAGGCCTAATTAATCCAGATCTACACACGACCGTTTGTTTTGGAGGATGCCTACAACTAAGTCTGCGGGTTAAGTGGGAGATGTTGGTTTATAACTTTTGACAATGAATAACCAGATCTCCATTCACTCTAATCACACGCCACTGTGTATCTTTCAGTTGATGATTTATAGAATAAAATTAATAATAACTTCGTACACGTGGGTTAGCTTTGATATCTAGTCGAGTGTCTACCTTGTGTTGCTGTTTATAATTGGAGTGATTCTAGGCCTATATAATTTGCTAAAATACTCCTGAATAAAAGAGGGAAGAAAGACATAGGCCCTATAACCTAACCATTGACTGACCTTTAGTCTGTCAATTAAAAATAATACAAATAATACAAAATAATAATAATACATAATAAAAAAAAGATTATAACAACAACAACGCTTTAACAAAGAGGCCAACGTGGAGTCACTTTCTCTCGCAGCTCGCTGCTGGATTTTTATCACGATGAGAAGTTAATAATAAATAGAAACCTCTTTAGTTGATATTTTGCTAAGGTAAAGAAATAATAATCCATGTGGATAATTAGTAACCACAACGTGAAAACGAACTCCTGGCGGGTTATTTAAAAACTGTAAACATAACGAACACCTTTATACGTCCATATAGGCCTTCTGGAAATAAGCCTAGCTCAACGCGACCCAGCGGGGGGACAATTCCGCAATGTTCACTCTATATATTACTATATAATATTACAAACCAGACACACCTTCGTTATTTACGCCTATATTTATCCTATCGAATACGATTTTTTTGTTATATGTCTATAGTATTGTTCCAGTTGTTTCATGCAGTTTTTTGTAAAAAGAGAACCGGATCCCCGGGCTCGACTCACGCCAACATGCGGTCCACCTCGGCGCGCTGCTCCGCAGCCTCCTCCGTGTCGAGCGCCTGCAGCTCCTTCAGGATCGGCGGCGTGTCGAAGTCGTCCCCGTCCTCGGAGCCCTCGTCCTCCCCGGACAGCTTGTTGCACTTATTATTACCGTGCCCGTTGGCGGTGAGCGTGTGAAACACCGGCTTCGAGTCCGAGTCGTTCATCCCGTTCATCATCTTCGTGCTCGGAGGAGGAGACAGGTGTAAAGTGTTTCTCTCCAGTTTAACTCCATAACCCGTCGTCGTCTGGGGGCTGGGGTCCATGTCGTCCAGCGCCTGGATCAGAACATCTTTAGTAACTCCAGAGTCCAGTAAGGCGCTGAGAAGTTCCTGTTGCAGGGATGTCAGCTTGGATACCATTTTAGAAAACATTAAAAAAGGTATAGGCCCTATTAAAAACAAAAACTCAAAACATGGAAAGGGGGGGGATGATTTAGAGGGGAAATACACCGCATACAAAAGTTGGTTGCTGTTCTTCTTCCTCTTGCGCCAAGGGCCTGCTGTTCTGAGCGTGTGTGTGTGTATGTGTGTGTGTGTGCGTGTGTGTGTGTGTGTGTGTGTTAGTAGGCCTATTTCCTACTGTTGACACCTGCTCGGAGAAGCTGGTTCACTTCCCTGTTGAGGGGAGTGCTGGAGCTAATCTGCCATGATGCTTTCGGAGGGCTGCAGGGAATATAAAACATGGTAATGAGTGGGCCGGCTGATGGAGGCTTCATGCAAATGAGGCGGAGAAGAGGAGGCCGCCGGAGCCGAGCGGGACGCGTTTACTCTGCGGCGCTGCTGCGGATCTGATTGGCTCCGCTTATCAGCATAACTTGGACGGACTTTGGACTCTGTTGTATATGCAAAAGAAAAAAAAACTGTAAATATTTCCATTGACATTAGATCCTCTCGAATTCTCGATTGTTGTTATTTAACATCCTCATAATAATTTTTATTTTCTAACTATAGGTTATTTCCATATATTATTCATAGCCTACTAGGCATAGGCCTACTATTTCTACTAATAATATCATACATAAATAATAGCATAATAATATCTAAAATAATAATAACAACAGCAATAATGTTATCAAGCTAACATATAAGCCTAAATATGATCATTTAAATAATGACATTCTTTAATTTGTCTAGTGCGGAGCTCGGCCTTTTTCCTACCAAAAAGGTAGAAATCCTAATATTGAAGAATGTACTGCCATGGTGGGATATATGCCTACACTAATACACACATTTAAACAACTTGGTAGGCCTACAACAAGATGATTATTTGGTGCAATAACCAATATACAAATACAAGCCTATCCACACGTTGCACGGTTGCCTAAAGCACAAAACACATGGCCTATTACTGCAGCTTAGTAAATCTTAGTTTTAGTGTAGTATCAATTTGGTTGATCATTAGTAGGTTAATAGGCAACATCGCCTACACTTAGAGATAAAAGGCCCTCTTTTCATAAGCAGTTCAGTACCCATTTAACCCTAACTATCTGTAATGCGCGCGTCTCGACGCACAAATCAAGTCCCTTTCCTATTACTTATTGCAAAATGCATTTGGGGTTTTTTCCACCGTCGATTCCGTCCCAAGTGTCATTGTCGGCAGAGGTGTTGTGTTTTGGGTGTCATTCCAAAGATAATGTAAGGCAATTGATCTCCACCCTCTTATCTCCAATATTGTGCGCGTGCGTGCGTGTGTGTGTGTGTGCCGTTGTTCTGCGCCGAGACGCACACCTATGTACTTCGAACTGGTGTAAAGAAAAAGAGGCAAAGTGTATGCGGCTACGGCTAATCACCCCATGGAGACATAAATGAGTCTGTCTGCAGTTTTGTCATTTCCAGTGACAAGTTCATGACTGAATGTTGGTTTTTGGCGCGACCGGGTCGTTTATTTTATGGTACCGTGCCATTAAAGACACGGGAGATTATAACTATTAATGTGAACGTATTTCAAAAGAGATGACAAGTAAATATATATGTTTAACTAGGCCTATTTTAAATGACAATGCATTCGTTTATTGGAGGCAGCCAGGCATAGGCCTATTAATAATGGAATGCTTTGCGCAATTATCCAGATAGATGAGGCATAAAACAAACAACAAGAACACTTTCAGTATTTCTCCACCAAACAAAAAACATAAATATGAACACATAATTTCCAAAATAAGAAAAGAAAAAGTCAAAAGTTCAAATAACATTTAGCCCACTCTAGACCAAGATCTAGGTGGCGTACGCCTGCTAGATCAGCGTTAACACACATCTCCATTCAAATCTGTCAACCATTACCAACAAATAATAACAAACAGCAAAAAAGTTTATCCTGTAGGCCTACACTGTCGTGAAAGCAGCGAGTGTAGTGGAGCGTGAAACACGGACTGCCCATTTAATTCTCACACACGTTAGTGACACACAGGGACAGTTGTGCAACCGGGACATGGATCATCCCGGATAGAGCAGGGGAGTGACAGGTCACTTTCACATGTATCTGTTATGATAATGTGTTATTCTAAACTACCTGTAGGGGATCTCGGAAAGTGTTAACCTGGATAGAAGTTTGGTCAACTGTTTTAGTTAGCCTGCTATGCTAATGTGTCCAATTCAGCTCTTTACAATGTTTTTATTGTCATCCTTATTTGGGCATTTAGAGTAGGCCATACCTTTTGTAAACTACTCTAAATGATAATGTGGTTGTATCATAGAATAGCCATTTTAAATCAGTTTGTTGAAACAATCTTACAATACCTATCTATTATCCTCTTGGCTGCATCACCCTACCGCCTCCTTGAGCTGAACTCATTCAGTATCATTTTCTATATTATGAACATTTTACACATACAATATACATGTAAACAAACGAATATCAACATTATATACCACATATTGAAATATTTTGTCTTTTCCAGACTGGCAAGGCCTGTCTCATGGGGGCCTCATAAGGCTCCGAGACTCTGGAGGGCCCAACTACATGTTCTTTTCCGCCCTTGGTGATCACAAGAATATGTTGAATTGGGTCAACAACAAATAAATGTGCGAGCCATCTTCTCTCCCATGCATTTGAACTTGTGGCAAGGGTACAACAGAGACTGAAATACACACTAAATCATTTTCAAATAGGCCTCAGTTAAGTATCTGACATGTTACCATAGTTTCATATTTCCATATAACTTTGCTAAATCAACATTAACATTTTCACACATCAAAATATAAAATTTGATGTATCACATTTCCGTGTCCACAGAAAACCTCCTGTGTCTGCACTGGTTACCCCACACATGTGCCACCAAGAGGTCCACACGCACCCCAGGTTAGGGGACCAGCAGTAAAGGGAACCAGCATAAAGAGAAGTGACGAAGAGTGTCTCAGCCACCTGTCACCGCTCACCCCCCCTGCACGCACCCTGGTCGGTTCCATGGAGCGGAACGCTTGGAAACTTCTTCTGGCGGGAAGGGCAAGGTTGAATGACATGTGCGTGAGCTTTGAGAAACCAGTGGCCATGATCCGTTCCATAAGACTAACCCGGACCTTAGCCTCAGCCTGAACTCCTTAACTCTCTGCATCTCTTAGGATTTTTTTTAAGGGACGAGATGAGATCGCCTATGAGTTTGAGTTTTGCTGTGTCACTGCATTGGCCTTGTATTGGACATTCAGAGGCTTTTCATAACTTGGCTGGGTGTTAACTGTTCTGTCTTTTTCATACACTGTTACCTATTTCAGATCAGAAAAGGTTGCGAGGGGTTAACAACCTTGCCATACTAGGACAGATTTTAATCCATTAACCATGAGAAAGATTTGTGTTTATGTCTGTTTTGACAAAGTTTGACCATAATGTCTCACAGACATCCCGAATCTTATTGGGTAACAAAGGTGCGGACACCAGGAAGTGTCTGTAAGAAGAAAATCAATCAACCAGAGAATCTTGATGATAATGATGGGAAGGGAGAGGAACGAGGAAACATCCATTTCCAGTCGTTTGTTATTTTGCAGTTGACTTGACTGGCTGAGGAACAAATAACCCCTTCATCAATCATGCAAATCACCCAGAGCTACTCCATGATAATCAAACGTCATCTTCGGGTCCATCCCAGAATGCTATTTGTCATAAATCCATCAGTTACAACTAATCCCCTCCCCAACCCTTGATTTGATTACATCACAGTTAATTTCTCTCCTGTAAGACCTGCTTCCTGCTTTGATCTCCATCATCCTATCACTACACTGACATTTTATTGGCCCCATTGTCAGATGAATCATACAAGAGATTTATTTTTAATCATAGCACACAGAACTCAAATAAAATACAAATATATGGAGGGGGTAGGAGGAGCATGAAACAAGCGACACGTTGGGAGATGGAAGGCTGGACGGCTGGTGGGTGTTTGGCTTTGAACCAATGGATACATAAGGAGAAGTGAAGTGATGAAAAACCACTGGCATCCGTCCACTCCTCCCAATTCTTAAACATGACCTGTGGCTGATCCTGGTTGGGGAGAGCCAGGGGAGGCTTGGTCCTGAACCTGGCCCTGCAGACTTGTCTCACTGGGGACAGTGTTGGATCTGTCAACACACACACACACACACACACACACACACACACACACACACACACACACACACACACACACACACCCTATTCCTCAACATGGCCCAAGACTTGAAAGTCTCCTTGGTCATGTTTGCCCTCATGACTCCAAGTAGGTGTGTGTGTGTGTGTGTGTGCGTGTGTGTGTGTGTGTGTGTGTGTGCATGTGTGCACGCAATGTGTGAGTGTGCGTGTGTGTGTGCATGCGTGCGTGTGTGTGTGTGTGTGTGTGTGTGTGTGTGTGTGTGTAGTGTGTGTGTGTGTATGTAGTAGAGTGTGTGTGTGTGTGTGTGTGCGTGTGTGTGTGTGTGTGTGTGTGTGTGTGTGTGTGTGTGTGTGTGTGTGTGTGTGTGTGTATGCGTGTGTGTGTGTGAGAGTTTGAGAGAGTGTGTGTGTGTGAGCGTGCGTGCATGTGTGTGTGTAGGACC
>OMKN01082282.1:3429-16547 GCA_900302345.1 Melanonus zugmayeri
ATCCGTTTCTTGCGCGGTCTGACGTGACCAAAGGAACCAGGATAGTGTTGACATGTGTTTTTTTTGCGTTGAATGTGGATGATGGTGTTGTTCCATAGCAGGGGTTCGGATTGCAAATAGAGGTTGTAAAAATTGCACTGAATTCTTTGAATATTTTTCAGGTGAGGCTTGTGGTTTTAGTTTTTAAGGTTTGTTTGCTTTTAAGTTGCCATTGAAGCTTGATAAAAATCTGTTTCTTTCCACAAAAAACGTTCAAATATAATCAATATCAAATCAGGAGACACACATAATACAGTGTTAAAAACCTGTTAATAAAAACATCTCAAGTGATAACTATGTTTTCCAAAGATAACCATCTTAAAAAAACAACATTTTGATTTCCAGTACATTAAACACAAATGTATACAGATATGCGAATTAAAAATGATCAATGTGATTATATTTTCAGTTATTCAACTGTAGGATAGAACAACAGCAAAACTGATCATATGTTAACAATGTTACTTTAAGCCTCACACGTGATTTTACTTAGTTTTGCACACTGGTCTCTGTGTTTGAAATAATTTACTATTTGTGCTTCTTTGCAAATTATCCCAATAGGAATGAAAGACCCTTTGATTGAAATTTTGAATGGTTGCCAAAAGGTGCAATTAAAGTATACTTGAAATGTGCAATACAATACCGTTTTTTTGTGTAGCACTTTTTCTACAGCCTCTGACTGACAGAAGAGACCAGCTCGCCAAGCCTCTAACAGACCAATCAATGAACTGCATTCATGTGACTCTTAAAAATCAGATATTCCAAAACCTCGTACCCCCACACACCAGGACAGAAAGGCACATGTGGGTGACTGTCTAATCTAATCCCAAGCATTTCTCACACCGCCTCCATCTCTCGTTCCTCACACACCTTCACCAGGCACAACACTCAGCCACCTCAGAGCCACATGGTCCTATTGCTGTAATGGAAATACAATCTTCTTCAGTCCTTTACAGAACGTTCACATTAAGGTCATGCTCACCCACTCCAACCGTTGCAAAGTTTATCTAGAACACTTTTGAAATGTTCAATACATAGAGACATAAATAGGTGTTTCAAATATACAGGGTAACAGTGCCAACCCTGTTACCTACATCTTTTCATCTTGTTACTCAATATCCTGCAATTCACTACAAAAACATCCACTGCAAGGATATGTTAACCTTAAGGTCATCGAAAAAGAACAAAGCCAAGACGACATAAACAACAAACAAAGCCAAGACTACTAAATAGTTAGTTGTAACTGTAAGAAAACGGAAATAACCATGGACTCATCTAATTCATGAAGGAATCTACTGCAATTATCTATGAAAGACGTATCAAAAGGACAGCTGGAGTCTACTTGGATCAATATCTGTTACTATGACAACAGTAGGCACAAAGTAGTACAGTTGGACTAGTATTGTTTGAGATGACATACAGACATATCTGCAAATGGTACCAATAAAGAACCAATAAACATCACAAACCTAAAATAGCTGATGCCTAAATATAATTTGATGTCATCTTTTCTTGCTAATTATTCTACAACATAGTAAAATAAAAGTGTGCTTTGATTCATCTCAAGAGAAAGACAAATAAACAGAACGTAACCTATGATACAAGGCCAAATATATTTTTTCCATGTTTCATCCAAATGAGCATGATTGTTTAAAAATGTGTTCTTGGAAACCGCCACCACGTAACAAGGAAGGAAAAAACTACAATATGAAATGATGTGGTTGACAGTGTTGTCTGAGGAGCACCCTAGCGATACCAATAATAACAAGAGCCAAGATTTAGTAAGAGCTGGATAGACTGGGGGTCTGACCTGTCCAAAGCAGAGACAGGTGTGTATAACCGTGTACAGTCAGAGGGAGACACAGGGACGGGGGATACAAAGAGAGAGAGAGAGAGAGAGAGAGAGAGAGAGAGACGGTCGGTCTTAAAACTCAATCTTGCATGCAGGGAAGGACTCGTCCTGCATGACCACGGTGCTGCTGGAGGCCAGCACCATGATGTTGAGCTCCTGCTGCCTCTCGTGGGTCTGCTGGTACCACTCCCGGGTCACCTCCGTGTCGTGGGTAGGGATCAGTGTCACCTGAGGAAGAGGAGGTAGGAGGATGGAGGAGGGGGTCAGTGATCAGGGATCTTGGCTCAGGGACTGTCAGTGGTCAAAGGTCACTGCAGGGTCAGTCAAGAAAATGAGGGGTGACAAAATATTGGCAGCAACAAGATAAGGTTTGAAGTTAAAAAAAATATAGACAGTGGGTAAGATGCTTATGCAACAGTACCTGTAGGTTTGATCCCCACTGGGCCTTCCCATCTAGCAGCGCATCCAAGACATCTCGGCTGGGCTCGGCGCTGTTCGCGTCGTTCCCACTGACCACGTAGTATGAGGACCGAACGCGCTTGAAGAACTCTTGGTCTATGTTCTTGGCACTGCAGTGGTTGGGGACGTAGGCCAAGTCCACATAAACAGACAGACCGGCGGTGGCGGCGGCCGAGCCTGACTTTTGAGAGCCTGCACCAGAAGAAGCAAACAGAGCAGTTAATGGTTGTCGGCCACTTTCTCGTTGACTCTCTTCATACCGGGGTAAAAACAGTTGCAGCTCATACAGTTAAATATGGGTCTATTTGTTTTTAGTTATGCCAGTGCAGCACTAACCAAACTAGTGAGTGAATTTACATTGCCAATGCTGGTCCTCCAGTACACTTAAATGAAACAGATTCATTAATTAATGTTCAAAGGTTTAAATGTGTTCAAAACCCACTATGACATCACTGTGACAAGGAATCTGTTGTGAATTCTGCTCACCGGAGCTGCTCTTGACACCGTTGGTCGTCGACTTGCCAGGGTTGTAGCTTGACCTGGAGAGGTCGTCGTCCTTGGATCCCTGTCCATCTGACAGACGAGACATCCTGGAGCTCTTGTCTGCCTCTTTCTTCTTCATTGACAAACTGCGAGGTGAAGAGGTCTGTTTAACGGGCATGGGAGACTTCTTACGTCTGGCAGGAGAAGCTGACTTGGTCTTCCCGGAGGTCTTCTTTAGGCCTTTGGGTTTAGCTTCTTTCTTTGTTAGGTCCTCGGGGGCCAGAGAGTCTGGATCCACCATGCAGACATCAGGGTGAGGGGGTCGTGGGTAAGGGTCCATGAAAGGAGTTGGAGGAGGATCGCGGCTGCTGCCGGTGGCAGAGTGCTGGCTGCCTCCGGCTATAGCAGTGGCTTTATCTCTAGGCAGGTACACGGCATCATCATCGGAGTCCATGTTGCAGTCTCCTGGGAGTGAAGGGCATTCTTCAGTACCTGCAGGGACATCTGAGTCCGACTGAGAGGCCAAAGACTCGCTGACGGAGGTCGGTGGGGTGTCCTCGGTGGCCAGGGCCAGCCCCATGGACATGGCACCGGGCTGGTACAAAGTCTCCTTGTTCTGTGACGGGTGGTGCGGGGACTGTCTGTGGGACCTTCTCTTGACGGACAAATCGTGCTCAATGCCCTCCTGTGATTGGTCACTCCTGCATCCCTGGTCGTCATCCTCCTCGTCGCTGGACAGCTGCTTCACGCAGGGGTTGATGAAAGATGGCGAGAGGTCCCCTTTGCGCTGCCGGTGCTCCGAGGCGGAGTAGCCTGGGGAGCTGCGGCTGATGTATGAGGAGGCCGCCCCCATTTGTGTCTCACCCGCCGCTTCTTGGTCGCTGTCCTCGTCGTCGTCCATCCCGCCCTGGCTACACTCCTCGGTGTAGAACGGGGAGCGGAATGACTGGTCGGCCGCTGAGGAGAGGGAGAGAGGACGGGCGGGGCGCTCTGGCTCCATCTCACGCTCCTCTTCAAACTCATCCTCGTGGCGGTAATGTGGAGGAGAATCCCCGGGAACCATTCCAATCTGAGGCTTCGGCATCTCCCAATCATACACACCTTTGTAGCTGCCTGCCTCCCATGATCCAGCTTTAGCGGGGCCAGCGACCATGTCCCCGGGGGCTGCTGCTGCTGCTGCTGTTGCAGGTGTGACAGGAGAGCTCATGCTGACCTCTGTGGGTCCATTGGCTGTGTCAGGCTTGCTTATATTAAATGGTGAGGGTGTGTATGAGCTAAGAACATCAGGGACCTTACCACCTGCACTCACGCTGGGGGGGAAAGGCTCACTTGTTTTTTCAGGGAACGAGAGGGCACCGCCAAGGCCACTACCGCACAGAGACTTCTGAGTGACCTCACGCACATAGGCTTCCTCGTCCTCTTCTTCCTCGCTGCTATCTGTCTCCTCAAAGTAATGCTTGCTCGCCGTGTCCGGGCGTGGCGAGGAAGTGATGCCGAAAAGAGCGGCTGCGGCTGATTCTGTGTCTTTGGAGGGTGGCGGTGGCTTACCGAACGCTCCCGCTGATGCCCCAAACCCACTAGCTGTCTCCAGCTTGGACTCCTCAGACCACTCGGGTTTATAGAAGTATTCCGACTGAGGTGTCTTCTCCGTGAGTCCACCAGAGCCTGTCTTATTGTCCACTTTGTGGTCCTCAGCAAAGGCAGTGGAAGAGATTGAGGGAAAAGTCTTGACCTCCTCGAATGGGCTGAGTGGTGACAAGCGAGCTTGGCTCGGGGTGGGCTCTGTTGTGGAGGTTGTGGTGGCGAGGGCAGTGACCTGTTTCTCAGACACTTCCAGATATTCATCCTTCGTAGCTCCAGAGCTGGAGAAGGGTGAGTCCATGCTCGGGGAGGGTTCATCTTTAAAGGAAGAGTACTCAAACAGAGGCTCGGCCGTGGCAGGGGTCTCCAGATCCTCTCCAAACTGACGACTGGTGGACAAAGACCCAGACGTGGAGGAGGAGTAGCTGTAGGCAGAAGAGGACGAATAGGCAGGAGCCGCTGTGGAGGTGTATTGAAAGCTTGTGTCCAGGGTTGTTTTTCCCAGAAGGTCCGGTGTCTTCTGTTTATCAAACTCCGAATCTGATCTGTCACTCTGGTAATAGTGATCCTCTGTTGATTTCAGAGAGATGTCCATCTTTTCATTGTCTTTAACCTGACTAGATAGGAATGAGTCTTTATCTCCAATTCCATATGAATATTGAAACCCAGTGGAGGAGCCAGAGAACCCTGTTGCTCCTATATCTGTAGGCTTGCTGAAGGAAGGGGACACAGCTTTGGCATCCTCTTCAGCTTTTGAAGGTGGGCTGGTACTGCTGGTGGTGCTTGGCTTGCTCTGACTGTCAAAACCATAGCCAGCCATGGAAATCATAAACTCGGGCCTTTTAGACTCTAGCATTTGGCTGACTGGACTTTTAACATCCTTCTCAGATTTCTCTTTTGCCCCTTTCTCATTATCTGAATCACTGGCAGCTTCCTCCTCCTCTTCCTCTTCTTCGTCATCATCATCATCATCATCATCAACAACTTCATCATCGTCATAATCTTCCTCATCTCTCGCTGTTGGTGAAGCAACCTTCTCATAATAGCTTGCAGTAGAGGATTTTTCTGACGTAAATGCTGTTGTTGGGGAATATGCATAGGACTTCAGACTGTCAGTGTGGTCTTTGAAAGAGAGAGACTCTTTTTCCGATGACAGGGAAGTGGAAGAGGCCTCAGGCCTGTCAGCCACAGAAGGGAAACGGGTTTCCCTGCCATACTCATATACATCAGTTTTTTTCATACTTCTTTCGAAGTCTGTTGCAGGGCTTTTGGCATCAAGACACGAGGTAGAGAAATCTTTTCCGTAAGAGCTGGTATATTTCTCTTCCTCTGACTTTTTGTGTGGGGCTGTTGGTAAGGAGGGGGAGGTATCAGATTGTTTCTTTGAATCCAAATCACTCTTTATAGTGGCGCTCTCCATCGTCAAAGAAGACCCCTGTTGATAGTCAACCGAGGTTGGTTTGCAATCATAAATGTCACTATAGGAAAATGTCTTGCCATGCACATAGGGGGTATCTTGCCTCAAGTCCCTTTCGGACCCCTTTTCTTTGTTCTCTCTCTCAGGGAAGTTATAGAGACTGAAATGAACACTTTTCTCTTGCTCTTGGAATTCTATTTGGACCGTTTTTTCTTTGCCGTCCTCTTTAGCTACAGGTTGGATGTGATCGACTGTTGAAAGCTTAGATCCTCCCTTACTTTGGAAACCATAATCATTCTCATCTTCCTCCTCCTCATCTTCTTCATCTGAATACATCACATGGGGTTTGGGCTGTTCTGCAATGCTACCAGTGACTTGTGTCTTTTCCAAGGCCTTGACCTGTGTCTCTTGGCAATACTTTGATTCTATGTCCTTTTGCCCATTTTGCTCCTTAGGGGGCTTTGAGTCACACAAGTCGTCATCGTCTAGGAACCTCCCCTCCTTCTCCTCCATAAGCCTTGCTTTCACAACAGGCTGTAGGTCCTTTTTAACATAATAATCACCTTCGTCCTCCTCTTCATCCTCAGACTCCTCAGAGCCTTCTGATGTTGAGTGGTCACCAGACAGACCAATGACGGCACTGTTGTCTGAAATAGTGACAGATTTATCTGTTTTCTGAATGTCTGCACTTAGTTTGCTTACAGTTTCAGCTTCATTTAGTTTGCTTAATGTTTGAGCTTCATTTACTTTGCTTATACTTTCACTTTCATTTAGTTTGCTCATAGTCTCAGCTTCATTTTCCTCCATCTTAAATGGCTTTTCCTCAGTTGGAGAGTAGCCACTGCTAGTGGCGACAGACTGTGTAGGAGAGGCGAGTTTCATGGTGCTGTCATCTGGACTTAGACATCTTTCTACACTCTCCTGCATGAAGCCAGAAGCTAACCCAGTGGACAATGATGAAGGGGGTGAAGGTGACTTCTTTTCATCCCAAATCATGGACTCTTTACTAAATGGAGCTTGTTTTGCTTCCGCCCCTACACTCTCCTGCATGAAGCCAGAAACTAATCCAGTGGACAATGAAGAAGGGGGAGAAGGTGACTTCTTTTCATCCCAAATCATGGACTCTTTACTAAATGGAGCTTGTTTTGCTTCCGCCCCTACACTCTCCTGCATGAAGCCAGAAACTAATCCAGTGGACAATGAAGAAGGGGGAGAAGGTGACTTCTTTTCATCCCATGTCTTTGACTCTTCACTAAATGGAGCATGTTTTGCTTCAGTAGACCATGTGGGAGAGGGTTCTGTGTCAGAAGAAGGAGGTGAAAACATAGTAGCTGGAGAGGATTTATGCTTCTCCTGGAGCATCGCTGAGGCAGCCCTTTCGTAGCCTTCTTGAATTTTACTTAGAGGAATGTCAACATTGGGAGTCTGGTCCTCATCCTCATCTTCATCCTCATCTTCGTCCTCCTGGATTGATTTGGCCTTCATATCTTTGGCCTCCATCTCGGGAATAGTGGGCTGGGACTCCTCAGATGGAGGTGATTTGAAACATTTGTCTTCCTCCAGGGAGGAAGTGGGAGAGATGGTTCCTGCTGAGTGTAGATAGTCTTTCCCATGGGTTGCCTCAGTGCGGGAGGGAATGCTGTTGATGGTGTCCAGGAGGAGAGAGCTCTTCCCAGTCTCCTCGGTCTGAGGTGCAGTCACTGATGCTATGGACTGGTCCTCTGCCATGGATGTGGGGAAGGAAGACAGTTTGTCGTACTCTGTGATGGAGGTAGCAGAGGAGATGTGCTCTTCCTCTGCAAGTGGAGCAGTGATGATGGTGGGAAATGCAGAAAGAACAGGGTCATGACTTACCATGAAGCCTTTGTGTTTAACGTCTCCCACATTCGAGACAGTTGAGGTCTTTATCTCCTTTATGCCTTGCATTGAGTCAAACGTGCCTGGGACATCGGGGACCGCAATATTATAGGAGGCCACATCATACTGAAGCTGTGGCATCCTATCTTCTGTCTCTTCATGAATCTCCTCGTCAGAGATGGTCTGTTCTGTTTCGGAGTAACCAGGGATGGTCTCATCTTGGATTAATACAAATGCTTCAGAGGCAGACACTGCTGTGGCTTTCCCAGGTGTGGCAATAGGTGAAAGCAGTTTCTGTTCAGTTGGCACGGTGCCCCACTCTTTTCCAGATTTATCTTTCTTTGCTTCCTCTGTTTTGTACTTGAACTCCTCATCGTCTTCTGTTCCTTCAAGGTCTGCCTTTTCAATCACATCGCTCTCCTCCTCTGAGCTGTCACTCTTCCTGGACATGTCTTTGATGTCGGCTTTTGTCAAGTTGTCATATTTTTCAACTTTTTCCTCCTCATACTTTCTATCGAAGCTGACATTTTCTTCCTTCTTCACTATGTCAGAGATCGGTTCCGATAGCTCTTCGTCGTTGTTTTCTTCTTCTTCCTGTTGTGCTGTGTTTAGAGGTAGAGCGGATGTATACTCTGTGTCTTGAGATGTTATTTTCTCATCAGGGAAGCTTTTAGTATCTGTATAATCTGAATGCTGGGACACCACATCATTTTGAATGGGCTCACTCCGAAGCTTGGCGAGCTCGTCTTTTTTAAGGGCTTCAAAGTCCTCAGTGAGGTCCTCGGGTGAGGAAACAATGGACCGGTTTGCTACAGCCGCAGCTGCCTGTTCAGGGGCCTTTTTGGGGACAGGCTTTTTCTCTTCCATTTGCTCTTTAGCAGGTTTATTTTTGTCTGTCTTGGGTTTAGTCTGAGTCTTTGCTTTGTGTAATGTTTTCCTAACTTCAGGAGTTAGCGGCTTCAGATCTGGTTTAGTGATTTTTCTTAGCTCAGGCTTGTTTGGGTCTTTCTTTTTATCCTCCTTGGCCTTGCTTTCTTTTTTATCCTCTTTCCCCAGGATATTCTCCTTCTTGACTTCACGCTTCTCTTTCTTGACTTCTTTCTTCTCCTTGTCTTTCTTTTCATCCATCTTGGATGTTTTTTCTTTCTTGATCATTTTGTCCTTGGCTACTTTCTTTTTCTCTAGGTTGGCTGCCTGGGGAGCCACCTCACTGTTCTTCTGTTGCTTTGTGGCTTTTGTACTAACGCTTTTGACTTTCTTCTCCTCTTTCTTCTCCACTTTGTTTTCTTTACTCAGTTCATTTTTGGACTCTTCGTGTCCACTGGTCTCTTTCTTGCTGGTCTTGGTGTGTGGTTTGGGGGATGACTTCAGACTCTCTTTGCTGTCGGTCCTTGATCTAATTTTAGTTTGTTTGATAATAGGTGGTGGTGCTCCAGAGGATATATCTTTCTGAGTAGCCACTGGGTATCGCAGGAAGTCCAGGTGTTTCAGCTTCTCAAGCCCCTCAAAGATCTTGTTCTGTGATGCATTTCCAGGGAACAACACCCGCACAATCTTTTCTGTGGGACTGTGTGGAATCCAAACAATCAGGGCTGTGACTGAAGTTAAATAAGGGACAGAGATCTCCCCTTCTTTCCCATTGGACATCACAATGCCAGTCTTGGCCTTGCTGTTACCAGCCCATTTCTGCATTAGGAACTGCATTTCTTTGCTCTCTTTAACAGGGTTCAGAACATACATGTCTAGCTTCCCGACACCAAGTTTGTGGAAAAGAGTGATAGGTTCAATGGTGTTGCTGACGACCCTGAAGAGCGGTTCTGGCTTGATGCCGAGCTTGTTGAGATACTGCAATGTAAGAGACGCTTCCTCGATGCTTCGCTTCACCTTCAGCGTGGACTCGAGCGTCCTCAGCTTCTCTGGAACATTGAAAAACACCACCCCCAGCTCGGGAGAGATCAGATTCTTCATCCAGTCCCCATTGGAGTCAGATCCCTGGTGACGCTCCTCTTCCTGTTCCGCAATCTTCCTCTGGAGCAACCCGTTGATGCCCGGGAGGTTGTCCGCCCCAATGTGAGTGAGCAGAACAGAGTCAATCCGGTCCAGGTGTCGAACAAGCTTCCAGAAGCATGACTTCCGTTCAGACCCGCCGTCCACCAGGATGTTGAATCCATTCACTGCAAAGAGGGCGGAGTCCCCCCTTCCACCTGGGAAGATGTAGCAGCAAGGCTTAGACAGCTTCAGAAAGCCTCCAGAAGTAGGGGGCTCCAGAAGCTCAAATGGCGAGGAGACATCCACCACCTCTGCATTCTCATATTCGGTGAACTCTGTGACTCCGTCCATGTCTGGATAAGCTAAGTGTTCGGGCAGTATTCCAGAAGGCTCTGGAGCGACTGACGATCCTGGTTGATCGAGGAGCTCCAGCCTGTGTGTCTCCCTGACTGGACACAGTAAGTCTGGGCACCTGCTCTGAAGATGGACCCCAGAGGACCCTCGCTCACCTGGAAACATAAACAGAGAGAACAAAAAATACATGGAATGCTCTGCCCGCACACTTACGGTCCGCTGTTTCTGCGGACTCTTTTAAAAGGCAGCTAAAGACCTGTCTGTTTGGTCAGGCATTTGGGTGACCTGCATACACCAGATCTGCACTTTGTGTACTCATTGTGTTTCTATTTTAATTTATTTGTGTTCTGTGTCTTCTAATATGTATTCTGTTCTTAACTTTGCACCTGGTCTGCATTTTTTGTATTTATTGTGTATTTTATTTTATCTTATTTCATTTATTCTTTATCTCCTTATCTATACTTTGTCTTCTACTTTATATTGTGTTTTTAGCCTTGCACCCACTGTAAAGCAGTCTGTATTGTCTGTGAAAAGTGCTTTACAAATAAACTTTACTTACTTACAAACTACTCCAGCAATTGTCTTGTTGTTTCTGCATGTAGAGCGAGACCAGCAGTTTCCATGTCAACCCGAGCCATATATTATGGTCGCAGTTTCCTGTGGCTGCTGGATTTGTCACTTGAAAATGCTAGAATTATAGAGAGAATTGCGTCACAATAATTACATCAAACTGATTCCACAGCAGTTATAAACCATATTTCATTTAAAATTTACATATGGAACTTTGATGTTGTTCTCGGCAAGAGTTTAGTGCAAATGTCCCTTGAAATATTCTTTTGAACTATTCCATTGGATGCAATAGTATGTTCATAGACCCAATAAACTCTTCTTATAACTTTTCTTATGAAATCTTAGCTTGGACCCATTATATTGTAGGTACAATAGAGATTATAATGCCACTTAAAAGTAATATCAAGTTGGTTAATTTTAAATTACAGGAGTCGACACATGCATGATACATGCATGTTGCATGTATCATATATCATATATTTGCATCTTTATCTGTATGTATATACCTTTTGTGTATATGCACAGTTGCAGACATGCACCATAAAATCATATATAAATACACAACCATGAGCATTCACACAACGCTTCCCCAGGCGAACACGCATACACACACGCACAATCGTTCAACTACCCTAAATAGGAGCGTTGCCACTCCTAATGGCCAATATGGTGTCTCCGTTACGTGGGCCATTACAGGGGGGGTGTTTTCTAGGGTAAAAGTGCACTAAATGTGGTAAGTGGCGTAAGTGGCTCTTATTAGGGAACCGCCAGGGGCTGGAGGGAGCTGGGGAACATATTTAATTTGGGTGCCATGAATCATCATGGTCGTAGATCCAGTAGGTGGGGTGGTGTGGGTTGAGGGGTGGAGGTGGGGGTGGAAGGGTTGGAGGGGTTAGAGGGTGGGGTGCTTTCCAAACCGTGTCACCGTGATATTCTGACATTCAAATGTGGACATTATGCCCTCTGAGAACACTCAAAGAAAATAAATGCAGTGGGGGTTTTTTTCCTCATGGAGCCCACTAACAACACTCATGCGCATTACCTTAACACATTAAAAGTTTTTACCATCTGAATTAATGATGTGAAACGCTCTCAAACTCAGTGGCGAGCGGTGACTTTTGACGCGAGGCATGCTGAGCCGCCCCACCTACCCACACACACACTAAGAAATGCTCATTAACAATGAAAATATGCCACACACTCACCCAACCCGCGACAATGACCCTCTTTTAAATGTACATTTCTAGTCATCTAGATTCTAGTATTTCCAGTGTCGCAATGTCCAGTGCATTGCCTTGATTTTCAAGTAGCGCATGCATTGGAATTTTCTACTTCAGCCAAACCGGATACTAGTATTTAGTATAATATTACCACTCTAATGTAATAATGTTGCTGTGTAAACGGGGCTCACCACCTGGTGTTTTTTCTGCAGCCGCCATAATAGTTGTAGTCTTGTAGTGTGTGTGTGTCAATGTGAAATCGCTTTATTTTGTCCCCCACCGCCCTAGGTTTAGGTTGGGGAGTGATGATTGGGTTAGGGTGAAATACCAGGGTAAGCCAATCAGAGGCAGAGTAGGGCGGGACTTGGCGTAAATGCGGTGGGGGAAAAAATAATGCTGTGTGAAATCATGTGGTCAACGACCTTTCTGTGCAAGCTCTATATTATATATTGTACATATCCTTTTCAGTGTCTCATTAGGTTGTGAAAGAATGCTTTTGACATACTGTCATGATAGTTTAGGTCAAATTAGGTTCTCAAAATTGGAGTTTTTCATTATTTATTTGTTTATGTCATGTTTGCATTCATCCATTCAGTTCAGTATTCATTTGCTTTTTGAATCTTCCGAAATAACACAGTCTCACCCCTATTCGTCACATACTGCCGTTTGGTCAGTCCCCCCCTGACGTCCATAAGCGACGTTGAGGGTACCCCCTTCACGTCGCGAGGCAGACGTCGTCGGTTAGTGCTGCACTCCTGCAAGACGAGAGGTCTGAACATGCGACTGGATTCAACCAATGAGAGCGCGTAGACGAAATCGAAACCTAACTCTCGGTGCGGACGGGAAAGACTCAATCAAGAAATAGACTCTCAGGGAGTTCATCATTGTAAAATAAACACTACAATAACTCTACACTAACACTATACATAGAAGAAGGGTTAGGGTTAGGGTTTGGGTTAGGGTTAGGGTTAGGGTTATGGTTAGGGTTAGGGTTATGGTTAGGGTTAGGGTAAGGTATTTTGACATATTTTATTTTAACCCGCTACGTTGTCACGCGACGAAAAGGGGGTACCCTCAACGTCGCTTATGGACGTCAGGGGTGAATGACCAAACGGCAGTATGTGACGAATAGGGGTGAGACTGGGCTCTCCGAAACGTAAAAAAACAAAAGCGAACAATGTAAAATTACATTAGATGCTACATTTCTACACAATAACACAGTGATAGCAGGCAGGAATTGTGAAACATGCAAAGCACTTTGGCAGCTAAGATGAAGTGTGATTGTATTTTAAAAAGC
>OMKN01082293.1:6241-23948 GCA_900302345.1 Melanonus zugmayeri
TCGGGCCAGCTCCCCAGAGTGCACGTCTATCACCTCCCTGATGACCTGCAGAGCGGAGGACACACACGTTACCACCACCACCCCTGCAGAGTGGAGGACACACACGTTACCACCACCACCCCTGCAGAGTGCCTTGTTTATACTTGTCCATACAGTCCCACTCCAGATACACCAGTATAGACACTATAACACACCTAGCCAGAAGTCTCCTGTCATTTTACCACTAGGGATTCAAACCGGCAACACCGCCGCGTGCGGTACCAATTCAATATGACCCAGCTACCGGCTCAGCCGAGTGAGTTCCAGCTAGCTTCCGCTACAGTATCCTCCCTCATGATGTCTATGGGTGTGGTCACGGTAGGGGTGGAGAGGGGTCCCACCTCGGTGTAGGACTTCTTGGTGATGTGGACGTTCTTGGCGCGGTAGGACTGCCGTCTTCTCTTGTAGTCCCTCTGCTCAGCCATCAGCTCCAGGTGGGACTTGGGCTCCCCCTGCTGCTCGTCTGCAACACAATAACGAGAAGAAGAACAAAATGTTACCACTGTTAAGAGACTCATAGTCATACTCATAAAATGTGTTTAGATAACATTTCTAGTGAAAAATGTGCATTTTATTGTGATAATCTTAGTTCAGTGAATGTATATGATGTTTAGTTTGTTAGTTAATGCAGCGTTTTCTATCGTTGCTATGGTGGTTGCTATGGATGCTGCCATCACTGAAACCAGGTAGCTTGCATGTTGTTTGAATCATTGTCTTTGCATTGTGTAGTTATCTGAGCCGTTGTGTTACGTTTCATGTCATGTCACGGTTTGATTAGGTACGCATTTCTTCTTCTTCGTTGGATTTATTTTGGTAACTGCTGCGGTAGCCTAGTCACCCTCCGGTAAGCCGACATGTTTTTGTGGGTCAACCCAGAAGTTATGTTCGCCATTGCTTTGCCAAAAAGTCCATTCCAAAGGTTTATTTTATATATACATTTTGTTTAACAAGATAATCATGACGAATGTATTACACGCTATGGCGTGATACTAAGTCGAACAACGATAGGTTACCATGGTGACCTACCTCTCTTGAGTTTGGCCACCAGATCAACGTAAAGGTCCTCGTTGGCGGCGGCCTGGTCCCGCTGTTGGTTGAGCTCCCTGGTCACGTGATCGTACAGAGCCACCCGGTCGGCCACGGTGAGGTCACAGAGCGCCCGCTCGTGGTTCTGGGGCACGTCCACGGGCTGGCTGGTGTACTCGCCTGAAAGACCCCACAACCTCATTCACCAACAGTCTGGCAGCTCAACAGACACCTACAGCTCCTTTGAGCATAACATTAGAGATTTACTAACACATGTAGCAAGATATAACTAATTATAACAATAAAACCGTAATAATGAAATTGAATTATATTTACTGGTATTTTCTCCATGTACATTAACAAGACATGTCCCCAACATGTACACGGGTAAAGTATTGCATTTACGTAAATGCATGTACGCATGTATGTACAGTATATATTATTTTAATATCCATGCGTGTGTGGCTGGTTTGTGTGTAGTTATGTGTGAATGTTTGTGTGTGTGTGTGTGTGTGTGTGCATGGCTGTCCATTAAAAGGATATGGTATGAAAGGATACTGCACGTTTATCAGGCAAGCCTGAACTAGAGCAGCAGAGCTAGAGCTTCTACTCACCCCTGTCACAAAAAACAGAACAACACACATGCAGATCACTGAGGTCAATATAGCTCTACACAGGTCACACATTATTTAAAGTAGATACAAACATTTTGACACGTATATCGGTATGTGTAAAATTCTGGTGCTGCAGAAATACAGCATTTGAGCTGAGACAAATATTATTGCAAATATTGACAGGTTTCAAGTACACAAATGTTCACCCTAAAAAAAGTTGTATTTGTTGTTTTTCACCAGTTAATCCGGCCAACACTCACTCAAGGGCTCCTTTCTTAAGTCTCTGAATGATTAGGAGGTTTCAGGTTGATCAGTTTGCTTACCTTGCCAGAACACTCCCTCCATCCTCATCAGTGGAGCAGCAGCTCTTGCCTGGAGGATCACCTGTTGCTGGGTAGATTTATCTGCATGGAGACCAGACACCAATGAGATGAGGAGGAGGAGAAGGATCGATATGCAACATCATAGCATCCAGTGAACCGCAACAATTTGTTGGTTGATTGAGGGCGAAGGATAAGCAGACAGGTGGGTAGCATGACATGTATTGTTTGTGAAGTGATTTTTACAAATAAATCTCAGTTATAAGAAAACAACTTAAGTATCAGGACAGGAAAGTAATTATTGTCTCATTCTAAGAAGTAAAGATTCGATTTAGATACATTCAGTTAGATCACCCCCACTCACCCATTGTGATGCTTCTTATGTTTGACTTCTCATAACATACTGAGGAGTCGTACATCACTGCCTGAAAATAAAACCGATCAAACAACAAATAAACTGGTTAGCTGTATCTCAACATCCATATGATGACACTGGTCCATTGATGAGATCACAACCACCACAACAACTTTCAAACTATTTTCCTTTTGATTACCTCCAATTTGTATTACACTTAATCATCATGTATGCCGTACAGTGTATTTGAATGTGTGCCTTACCTTCTCTTCAGCAGAGTAGCCCATTTTACTGAGGCTACAGGAGGCTTTGTGTCTCTCCAGGGATCTGACAGGGACTCGATGGTTTGGGTCCAAGGGACACTGGACCATCGCCTCCTAGAGATACAACACATTAAGATGCATCAAGATACAGAGCACCTTGGGAAACACTACTATGAGACACGTTTATCTCTTAACTGTAGGCCTACAATTTAGTCATGATACTTCATCTGATCTATGTGGATTTCATTACAATTGTACCAGTTTAATATCGATTCACAAATTAATAAGGGTTTCACCAAACCATTGTTTCCCCAAATCGCTAAATGCATTTACAGATCCAGATAGTTCATCAAGCCTGTATTGTAAACGTAGGCCGTTATTGGCTAAAGTTAAACAAGTGAGAAGCTCTTATGTTTTTAAATAAATACCAACAGACAAATTGCATATTTCTCAACTAACTTGGATATTTAAAACACAGAGAGCAGCCTGTAGATTGTAGACGCTACCTGGGCGGATCCCTTGTATTCAGGCGACCATCCCAACGTTTCAAACATGTCCTTCAGCTGTTTCTCACAGCTGTGCGTGAACCGGGTCAGCTCGTGCACACGGCCCGCGCGCTCCTCCGCCGTCTGGGCTCCCGACGCGTCGCTCATGTTCGTATTCAATCTAGATTACTGGACTATTATTCGATTGACGGACACCGCTGCTCTATCGGTGTCCGGGGTCCTCCCGTGTGACTGGCGCAGAGAGATGACGTCACGGCAGGCAGTGGCGTTTATTTTTTATTTGCACATTAAAAACATTCTTTTTCGGTCCAATTGGCGCTATACAAATAAAATGCAAGAATAGTAATGGGGGGTGGGGGGGTTAGTAACATGGCCATATAATGGACCAGGCACACCGGGGGCCCTTGGTCTTTGGGGTTCATATAATGGACCAGGCACACCAGGCACATGCCCCGGGGCCCTTGGTCTGTGGGGTCCCCGGGATAAAGAATGCAATTATTTGGTTGATAAGCAGAAATATACTAAATATTTTGTTTGGTCACATGATTGTTGGCATTTTGATTATCATTTTGCAGAGTTACTTACAAATGCACAACAGTTCAGCTGTAACCTGTCAATTAATGCAATAAAGGTCATATGTTGGTCTGTTGTATTTTACACTTTCAAGTTAGTCATAACTAATTATGTCTTATGCAATGTATTGTGCCATGTGCTTACTGATCTAGTCCACACACATTTCAACCTTCTCACACTTATCTCTGTTGAGAACATTTTATTCATTCTGTTCTGTTCTTCTGATTGAAGATTCTTAATACGCAACATTAGCAACTATGTAGGGCAACATATAATAATAATAATACATTAATAAATATATCCATCTATCTTATCTATCTATGTCTTTCCATATCTATCAGATATGGGATAAACAAATTAGAGCACACGCTTCAGGAGTGTTAAGAGCAAGGTGGTGTATTGGTGGCCTTTCACAGCTCCAGATAAACAGGTCCTTCGTGCCCTTCCAGCCCTACTACAACTCAACAGCCTGAACCTGATCATGCAGCACAGAGCAGTAGTTCATGTTTTGAGACTGCATACAGTAATGCAAAGAGGAGAGCTGAACGCCTGGGATGCTGTCAAGGATGACATGCTTAAGGTGTGGTTTGAATGTTCAGCACCAACCACTACCCAGTGTGTGCTCTGCCTAGACCATGCTGATTATAGATGCTTGCAGTGCAGGCCCACTGCAGTCTTTTGTGAGGCTTGTCTGAAGAGGACAAGGACAAGAGGTAAGATACCAGGTCAAGGTTGGACCTGCTATGCTTAACATCATGAACTTCCCTGTCCCTGTCTACTGGAACAGTTCCCTCTACTTTTAAGACTGCTGTGATAAAACCTCTAGTCAAGAAGCCTGGCCTAGACCATGAAGTACAGCTATCGGCCCATCTCTAACCTTCCTTTCCTTTTTAAAGTACTGGAAAAAATTGTAGCTAACCAAACTATCAATCACCTGATGACGAACAACTTATTTGAACCCTTTCAGTCTGGGTTAGGACTTCCTATTCCACTGAAACTGCTGTGACCAGAGTGGTAAAAGATCTTCTCCTTACTATTGACAGCAATGCAAGCTCCCTGCTGGTGCTGTTTGACCTCAGTGCCGCCTTCGACACAATTGACCATGGTTTAGATCTGGTTTAGATCTTGTCTCACAAACAGAACGCAATTTGTTCTTTGAAGATTCAAAATACTGCAACCTAAGCTTTGGTCTTCCCCAAGGATTGGTCCTTGGTCCACTGCTCTTTGCAATCTACATGCTTCCTCTTAGTGATATTATTCGCAGCTATGGAATTAGCTTTCACTGTTATGCTGATAACACTCAAATCTACATTTCTATTGGATCAAATGACTCCTCCCAGATCCAGAGATCTTGCCTGACTGCAATTAAAAGATGGATGTCCCAAAACTACTTGCAGCTTAACACAGGGAAAACAGAGCTGATAATCATCGGCCCAAAGCAACAACAAACACAATTTGAAGACGTCACACTGTGTTTGGAGGGCTCTGCTATCGCCCAAAGCTCCTGTGTCAAAAATGTTGATGGCTTGTTAGAAGACACCAAGACAATGTTAGAAATTGCTAGAATCAGACCAATGTTATCCGCAGCGGATGCTCATCCACGCATCTATATCGTCTAGACTAGATTACTGTAATGCACTGTTCTCTGGTTTACCGAACTCCACTACAAAAAGCCTCCAGCTTGTGCAGAACGCCGCTGCTAGACTCCTAACTAGAGCCAGAGAATTCGACCACATTACCCCTGCCCCATCTAACCATAATGCTGTCTCTGTTTTAATGTGTTGCTGCGATCATGAGTGGATGAGTGGCCACACCACCTGACGACTACCAGCTTGCTCACCAGCCAGCACCTCATCACCATGGACAATACTCATTTTTAAAATGTTGCTAAAATGTTAATGTACTTAAAATGTTTGCTTGTAATATTACTATATATGTCAATTATGGCACCCATTGCACTCCTAGCCATCCCTGGAAGGAGGGATCCTTCCAGGGATGCTCTGCCTTCATTCTCAAGGTTTCTTCCATGATAATTATTGCCCTTTGGGGGGCTAGGGTTAGGGGGGGTCATAAATCATAAATATGGCCTGCCTGTGGCTGCTAGATCTGGCCATGGTTAACCCTTACCCTATTACTAACACTAACCCTAGTACTCTAACCCTACTACTAACACAATTAGGCTACTAACCCTAACACTAGCCTAAGACTATTACCCTAAAACATGAACATGTATGGCATTGGTGGTTTTATGTTCTCTGGCCTAACTTAACAAATGAACATAATTGCCCAATTAGAATATTTTAAGATATATCCGCATTCCGTCGTTCTAAGCAGAACGGCATCTCCATCGAGACTTCCTGCCCTCACTCTGTTTTGCCAAATACAATAAAAACTACAAAAAGGCCTGCAATAAATACAAAGTAGGCTATGCAGAGTCCTACAAAAAAAAGGCAAACCTCCGTTTGTTTGATCTATTAATTAATTGTATTGTTCGACGCTTGACGTAACTTGCATATTTGCATACAGAGCCGTGTGGGAAGCGACACGCCTATCCGGTGTATAGCAGAGCAGGTACGAGCACAGAGCACGACGAGCACATCGCTCTTATTTCTACTGAAAACCGCATACAACGATATTTGACAGCTTTAAGCCATGGCTTATCCATACGGCGCTCCTCCGCAAGCGGGATACCAGGGGGTAAGTTCAACAAACCACGCACCACTTGTAGGCGATGTTGTCTTCTTGCGTAGCTTCCCAATATGGCTCACGATTTTATGAATGTGGTTCTGAAATTCAAAGACACCCAGACGCCACTTTCACGTCCAGATTTAGGATTGAAAGCTATTATGTGTTAAACGATACGTTTAACACATAATAAAGCCATACGTTTTGTTCGTGTGGGGCATTAATCGCCCTACGTCTTGGGACAGCAAGACCCTTCCGGATGAATATCAGTGATCTACACAAATATCAGTGATCTACACAAATATCAATGATCTACCCTCAAGCGACCGCAATTTCTCACAGAAAGAGACGGCTTTGTTATGAAAGGCGATTTAAAGTGAAAACGATGTATTGACTGGGGGGCGGAAACAAACACTGTGCATCGAGCTGTAAAACTGGGGCCTACATCGCAAATCCGCCTCCGCAATTCGCAGCATGTCTGTAAACTGTTGCATTAACCAAGAGATTGTGAAATGTGCATGGAAATGCACAACGTGGGTGTAGGTAAAGTAAGGGCTATTCTTTTTGGAATGTGCTCGATCTGATTTTCTTTTGTTTTGTTTTTTATTGAGGATGGGCATAGTGACGACATTTAGGGTGGGGGGGCAGGATGTTGTCGTCGCATTTAGCACACATGGTTGCATTTAAGCCGAATGGATAACACACTATGGGCAAACTGATCACCTGTATTTGTCTCTTCCGGGGTCAATATGCAGTCGCTTATGCTGTGGTTGGCTGGGCAACGTCCACCGGGGACAGCGCCTGGCGGTCACGTGACCTTTGGAATGGCCCTATCTTGCCAAAAAGGTCACGCCCACAAATGCATTGTTCATCCAGAATAGACGGAGCCAATGATTTGCTCCTTCCCATCTTCTGACCAAAAAAACAACGGTTAGTTGTGCCTAAAATCTTGACACCACGGTGTACAAGCATCTTCTACAACAATAACAACAATACTATTGGTCAGGTGATGACTTCTGGAGGTTGTTCAGAGGATCTTGCCACACACGGTGCAGCAAGATCCTCTTGAACTAACTTAACTATGTTGAAGAGCACTCCCTCCAGACAAACACACACAGCTGAGATTACTGTTGTGGTCTATAACATCTAATTCAAAAGGTAATTCAAGTTCTATAGTGTAGCTGAGATTGTTTTTTTACATTAAACAAAAAAAGAAAGCTCTATACTAATATCTCTCTCGCTCTCTTCCAATATCTCTCTCAGCAACAGGATCCTCTCTATGGATATTTTTCATCAGTAGCCGGACAGGTAACGATACCGCACAGCATTCACAGCATGCTCGAAAATCTCCTTACTTCAAAATGCAGTGACTTTCTGCATTTTGCAGAAAGTAACCATCAGATTCTGCAACCATCAGATCTATGTTGTTCTATCCTATCCTTGTTTCATCTTTTGTTTTCATATCAGAAAAAAACCCTAGTATGTGCCCAGAGTCTCAGGTACAGGGTCCCGGTTAAGCCGGTGAAGCCTTGGTGAAAGAGATCTTTCACTCATTTAAAAGAAAACACAGCAAGTGAGCAAATACTTGGAACCAGACCAAGGACTCTGTTGTACACCATGTGTTTGTAACTTTCAAACAGGATGGACAGATCTCAGCAGAGGAGCTTCAGAGATGTCTCACACAGTGTGGCATGTCTGGATCCTACAAGCGTAAGTGCATTTTTTAGCATCACCCTTACAGTCACCTTTTTTAAGGCATACGTTCACAATCTACACCCGTACGGATATCCGTTCACTACAAAACAAGCCTCACATATAAACAACTACATGTTCTCATCTGCAATGCAAACATAATTCTTGTGGAATTACATGGAATCTCTAGGAAATTTCCACACACACACAGTGAGGATACATCCTCACTGTGTGTGTAATAAACAAACAATCTTTTTCCCGTTTGTGATTCATTTCTTTCAAAGTTTGTGAGTTCAAATGAGGTTGAATTAAACGGTTGCATGGGGAAACTCTCATTCTCTACAGGGAAGTAATGACAAATGTTTCGTTTCTCGGGTCGTGTTGTTTTGTTGTTGTCTTTATCTCGATTATATCTCCAAACATATGGGATGGATTCTTTTGGACATGGACAGATATATCATGTCTTTAAACCTGCATGTCACCTTTTTATATTACCTCATCGTTGATCTCTGTTTTATAAACTGTTCAAACTGTTTTCTCTCTGACAGCTTTTAACCTGGAGACCTGCAGACTCATGATCAACATGCTGGATGTATCCTCACTGTGTGTGTGTGGAAATTAGATGAGTGTCTAGTTAAAGAGTGTAACAAAAAACTGCTTTGTGATAAAAAAAAATAAAAAAATGTCTTCGTATTACAAATGAAATGTAACAAACAATAGCAACAACAATATCTCCTTTCCATCAGAAGCTGCGTACATTGTCACTTTTAGCCATCCTCAAGATAATACTGTGCTAATAATACTGGTGCTAATAGCATATGTTGCTTCCTAAAGAGAAGAAAAGGTTTCATTCTTTAACTGCAGGTTGTGTTAGCGGGACATGTCGGGCTCCATGGGTTTTAATGAGTTCAAGGAGCTCTCGGCAGCCCTGAACGGCTGGAAGCAGAACTTCATGAGCATGGACCGGGACCGCAGTGGAACCATCGAGGGCCAGGAGATGCAGCAGGCCCTGGCCTCCATGGGTAGGAACTAGGACTTTATCCTCATCTAACTGTTGTGCAAACTTACTTGACACTTCAGCAATAAGCAAACAATCTCTTTCCCGTTTGTGATTCAGGTTTTTTTCAAAGTTTGTGAGTTCAAATGAGGTTCAATTAAATAGTTGCATGGGGAAACTCTCATTCTCTACAGGGAAGTAGACTCAAACCTGACAAATGTTTCGTTTCTCGGGTCGTGTTGTTTTGTTGTTGTCTTTATCTCGATTATATCTCCAAACATATGGGATGGATTTCTTTTGGACATGGACAGATATATCATGTCTTTAAACCTGCATGTCACCTTTTTATATTACCTCAGCCATAACTAAATAATTGACACGGTGCATGTGTAATGTTTGTTAAATGTGTGTTGTTTGTTTGTGTGGCGGTGGCAGGTTATAACTTCAGCAACCAGGCTCTGGGGGTCATCATTCGACGCCACAGCACCCAGGGCCGGATAGCCTTCGATGACTATGTGGCCTGTTGTGTTCGACTGCGCAGTCTCACTGGTGAGCTGGCTAGTGCCTTAATCCATGAATACATATAAAAAAATAAAATAAACTATATAGTCTAGCAGGAAGGGCCCTCAGATTTTGAGGTACCCCTACCTGAGTTAGTAAAAAAAGTGTTTTTTCATATCCCATGTCTCCCATTTATTGAAATGGATTGTTGTGAACTTTTATTTTGGGGCAAAATTTGTTTTTTTGGTTATTCTTTAGACTTACCCCAATCTCTGAATCTCTGAAGAGCCAAATTAGGCCAGTCCGAATAGGGGAAAGGTGACAAAAAAGCCCATAACTTGAGCCCATATTCATCAGATTTGCTGAGGTATGAACCAGGTGTCTGAATCATCACCAAAGAGTCAAAATGTAATTTACCTAAAGGAATATTGAAATATAGTCCCGTAAACGTAGCTTTAGTTTAGGCGGAAATTGTACTTTTGTGGTGATAGGAAAAGATGACTCCTTTTACTTTTCTTTCATTTATCAGAAGACATGAATTCCTGTCAAATATACCGTTACTGAATTGCCTAGGATGCTATTGAACAATAACCAGTGGTTGTATGGAGATATCTAGTACTGTTTTATTGCAAATGAGATTTATTTAGACATACCCCTTCCCCTTCACCATTTAAATCAGTATCTCCTACCTAAATCCAAGTTTGAGGTTGTCTTGACATGACAAAATCATACAATAATAATAATTAAAAAAATGATACATTAATTTTCTATATCGCAAAAAAAGCGCCATTTCATAGACAACAAAAACAGAAGAACGGACTAGAAAACATATTGTCAGAGATGGAGCCATTGAACCAGTCCTATTTAAGAAACCACCAGCACCTACAGAAGTGAGAGACATGTGGTGGGAATTTCCGCATACACACGTTGACCTTTGAATAGTTTGAGCAAAACGACCTGCTAGTTAGAATAAAGTCATCCAATGCAATAGGAATATATTTCCATAGCATTTATTGAAACACATACATAGACCAGAGCTCTGTCGAGAGTTCTAAGAGCAAAACACCTCCGCTGAGAGTTGCTGAGAGAAGTCTGAATTCCAAACACCAATGCCCCAGCTTATAAGCCTTAGTTCCCAGAGCATTCCTTCGTCAGAGATAAGGGAACTCTTTCCGTTATCATGACCCTGGGATGGAAACCGAACATTTTATCATAGATTTGAAAGTAAAAGCAGAAATGCAATATTAACACTGGCACTAATAATGATAAATAACAATAACAACTCTGATTATGTTTTGCAACATCATGGAGTAGCACGTACATGCGCTATCATGTACGTGCTTTTGACAGGACAAGAAGAAAACAACCCATGGTTAGTCACCATTACTAGTTGTTTTCAAATGCAAGTTATTCATACATGTATTTTCCACCACAGACACAACTAATTTCTATTGCAAAGATGCAAACTGTGAAGAGAGTGGAAAGTGCCAGTGCCTCTCTGTTGGCCTTCCCTGCACCTTCTGACCACCAGAAAATGTGTCCCCAAACCCGTCTGAAGAACCCGATATTTGACATTCTAGTATCTATATACTTCATCCCTTCATCGCTTACAGACACATTCTTTTGTTTGTTTTCTAGTCTGTTCTCCATTTTTGTTGTCTATGAAATGACGTAAAGCGCGTTGAGATTTGGGGCTATAGAAAATTCATTTTTATTATTATTATTATTACTTCCCCTCCCCAAATATGATGACCATCAGAGTGAGCATTCTTAACTTATAGGCTATTATGCCACTTATCCCCCCCCATTCGGAATTACCTCATTTGTTTCAGAGAAGGGGTATGTCTAAAGAAATCTCATTTGCAATAAAACGGTACTAGATATCTCCATACAACCACTGGTTATTGTTCAATAGCATCCTAGGCAATTCAGTAACGGTATATTTGACAGGAATTTATATTTTCTGATAAATGAAAGAAAAGGAGTCCTTTTTCTATTACCTCAAAAGTACAATTTCCGCCTAAACTAAAGCTACGTTTACAGGACTATATTTCAATATTCCTTTAGGTAAATTACATTCTGACTCTTTGGTGATGTAAGGCAGACACCTGGTTCATACCTCAGCAAATCTGATGAAGATAAGAGTGAGCATTCTCAAGTTATGGGCTTTTTTGTCACTTTTCCCCTTTTCGGACTGGCCTTTGGCTCTTTTTCAGAGATTGGGGTAAGTCTAAAGAATAACCAAAAAAAACAAATTTAGCTCCAGAATAAAATTTCACAACAATCCATTTCGTTAATGGGAGACATATGGGATATGAAAAAACACCCTTGTGTTTTGTTCTAACTCGGGTTGGGTTATCTCAAAAACTAAAGCCTTTTTTTAGGAATTTCTGCTAGACTAATATGTATTGTAGCAGTTTGGGAGTTTTAAGAGGACTTAAATATGTATACACCTAGAACTCTAAAGGTGTGTGTGTGTTGTGTTTGAATTCCAGATCAATTCCGGAGGAGGGATAATGCACAACAAGGCACGGCTGCATTTCAGTATGATGATGTGAGTATATATTTATATATTTTCAATGTGTTTTATATATCCCCAGGCATTTTTTCATACAGCAAGAAACTAAGACAACATAATATCAATCATGCATTATTTAAGACAATAACGACATCGGGTTAAATGAGTCTGACCCAGCTGGGCCATGATGTGCATAATTGTGTTCAGATGAAAAGTAATAGTCAATGTATTTGATTGGATTTTCAAGTATTGTTTGGTTCTTCCTTCTCTCTACTGTATACGTGTGGACGCTGTACGGTATACATAGATGCTGTGTTGTATAGCTATTGTATATGTATAGATACTGTACTGTATATGTATACTGTATGTCATGTAATACTAGTAATAACCCCTTCATAATGTATCTCTCCCCAGTTCATACAGGTTACTATGAGCTCATGAAGAAGAGGCGGAGAGAGTGATGGTCATCCTCACACACTCCATTAATAACAGTCTTCATCTTTGATTTTGTTCTTACTGAGCCTACCATAGTTTTCCTTTTTAAACAAACAAAGTTCTAGTTAAACATTAAATAGATAACATGGTAACTGAGGGGTGCTGTCCAATGTCCAGCTGGACCAGACTATAACCACTGCCGTTGTTTGTGTAGTTTTGTGTCTTTTAATGGAATAGGAGGGTTAGGATATGTTGTTAAATGTATTAGGGCCTACTGCTACTCTATGCAAAATATTGTGTCAAATCTTTTCAATCTCTCCCATTTAGTCCCAATTCATAAAATGCATAAAGTATTCACAAGCGTACACTTATAAACTTTTATTTTCTACATGTGAATGAATAAACATGCATAGGCATATCCTCAAAAACCGATGGTTGGTCATTCTTTGTCTGGTCTAACCCGTCATACAAATTAAAAGGCGAGTGCATGCCAAGCAAATATTTTTCTAAAACAAAAGGTATCAGCAATTTCGTATATCTATGGCTGTTACATCAGCTTGAAATGTGATTATTCGGTTCATTCAGAGTTTGAGTTGTGATTCTATGTTTTAACAGCCCTTGTTGTGGGCCCCAAACATTGCAGAATGCAGTCCAAAGAGTTGTCGAAAATCGATTGTGCGTTTCCCCCACCGGATTGGATTTTTTTCGAGATATTGTTATGTTAGTTGGGTTGTGAAACGAAATCCTATCCCTGAGGGCCCCCTCGACCTGAAGCCATCTGGGCACTGGAACCCGCTGTGTTCAATGCGCACACAGCGCTGCTCCAAAAACCGCCCAACGTTGCTCAGTGTCGGAAGTGTTCAGAACCATGATGATGCTGTGGACCTTGTTAGTTCTGGGACTGTCTTCTGTGGCCGCAAACAGACGACATTGCAGACTTTTGGGGATCGACTTTTGTCAAGGCGTGAGCTACAACACAACGTGCCTCAGCCCCCGCGGGACGGACAGCTACATGAAGCGGGGCGGCGCGGAGCAGATGAGACGGGTCATCCAGACGGGCTGTTCGCCTCATGCGGCCGAGTTGATGTGTCGTGTGGTCGCGCCACAAGGGGACCCGGTAACCGGAAAGAACACGACACCGTGCCGTGCGCTCTGCGCGAGGGTACAACGGGATTGCGAGCAAGTCCTGAGAGAGAGAGGCATCCCCTGGCCGCCCCGGATCAGATGCTCAGCTTTACCAAGACACCTGCCCGACTGTGTGGATGTAGGTGACTGACCAGTCTCTTTGATTCTGTTCTTTTCTGCGGCCATAGAGACAGAATATTTAAGCGTCTGTCTGTCTGTCTCGCTCTCTCACAAAATCATCACAGACCGTGTGCATAACAGATGGGTAGTTGTGTGTTGTAATGTCTTGTATGCTTCAATTGTTTTGTTCTTCATATTGTAACCTATTCGGCCTGTTATCAACTTCAACTTAAAGACTTTATTGTTCCGTTAGCTTAAGGCTTCAACATGCTTCTGTTGTGTTGCTTATGTGCTGCAGTCGGCTGAGCAAGTACAGGCCTTTTAGTCTAGGGCAGTGGTTCTCAAACTGTGGTACCACTGGTGGTACGTGAGGCGCCACGAGGCGGTACACCAGAGAGCTCTGAAAATGTAATAAACATTTTTGTGTTTGCCATTTTAAACTTCAATTAAAAAAATTATGATTAGAATTTTGTTTTACTTAAATAGTAATATGGGCATTCTACGTGGCTAAGGAAAATTATGCTTATTAGTACTGTTCTAAATTAGTGTGCCCCCAAAAAGGGGGGCCCTTTTACGTGTCCGGGCCCATGGACTCGGGATCCGGCCCTGCATATACCGCAGTATTTCCACATAAGAGTCTTTCCATTTCTGCAGGGTATTTTCATGCTAGGTTGCTCAGCAATAGTTATTGTTTTTCTTCAATAATTTGCTTTGTTCATCCTAATCCGAAACACAAATCAAGAGGACGAAGAGAGAGAAGATGAAGA
Organism: Melanonus zugmayeri; assembly: GCA_900302345.1. NCBI lineage: Eukaryota > Metazoa > Chordata > Actinopteri > Gadiformes > Melanonidae > Melanonus > Melanonus zugmayeri. The sequence continues at coordinate 20,778 of OMKN01082293.1, forward strand.
GAGCAAACCGGAGATGTAGAAGAGGTTTTGGCATTGTTTCATGAACTGGGTGAAGAGGAATCTGATGGTGGAGAAATCTCAGACTTAAGCGATGTGGAGGAGTGTTCATCTGATTCCGATTATTATTAATATAAAAAAAAGACAAATTATATTCTGTGTGTGGTTGGTGTCTGGTTTAAGCAGCTTCACCTGACCTGAGTCAGGCTGAGTAGACTCTGGGGCTGAGGTGAGGCTGCATACCTGTGGTGTATCCAGTAATCAAGGCCCACAGGTTAAACCAGCCATCACCACACACACTCAGGAGGAGCTCTGACATTTGACCTCTGAGGACTGTGAGAGGTCAAATCCAAGATGTCCGCCAGTCCACCGGGTCTAATGTTCAAGTGTTTAAGTGTTTAATTTTGGAACCAAACAGTGTAGAAAAACATTTAGGTTATAGTGCATTTAAGACATGTGGGACAGACAACATAGCCTACAAGACAACAAACAAGTGCATGGTAACAGCAGTCTAAAATGTGCAAGGGTCCAAGTGCAAGGGTCCACTGAATGGTTAAAGAGTAACATGGTCTGATGGAGGTGGGGACAAAACTTGAAAACTAGTATGGCACACTTGGTTTATTATGGGTTTTTTTGTGTTATGTTTGTTTTCTCTCTGGCAGCCTGTGGATCTGGGAGCAGAGCCAGAGGAGCAGGGCCCTGTGACATGTGAAGCGATCAATGTTCCGATGTGTAAAGGAGAATCGTACAATCAGACGGTGTATCCAAACCTTCTGGGCCACACCACTCAGAAAGATGCAGGCCTTGAGATGCATCAATTTTATCCTTTGGTCAAAGTAGAATGCTCTCCACATCTGAGGAGCTTCCTGTGCTCCGTGTTCACCCCTGAGTGTGTTGACGGACGGCCGCGAACCCCGCGCCGAGCTACGTGTGAGCTGGCTCGCTCTGGCTGCGAACCGCTAATGATGAAATTTGGCTTTCAATGGCCGGACAATCTTCGGTGTGAAAACGCCACCATGGAGTCGCGTGGTAATGTAAGTGTTTGTATGGTAAAACTACTATGCTCTTAATGTACAGTACACCCATACACACACATAGCCTTTAGACCCACATCATACAACACCCCTTAATCCTATTATTGTATGTGTACTTGATATTGTACTTTTATATTGTATATGTACTTTATGTTGTAACCTTTACTCGTTTTCATGACATCTACTACACTACCTGTAAGTCTTGGCAATTGTCGACCATTCACAAGAGAGAACAATTGACATTGGCAAGCTGTGCACACTGAAATGGTTTGGTGGTAGTCCAGTACAATACACTGCACAATTGCTATTTTACTTTGTACAATTGACTATAAAAATCTACTTTTGTAGAAACCACTAGACTTAACTGTCTAAATTAACCAAGGATTATCATCAGAACCTATAGTAGGGTAGAGTTGAACTGCACCATGGGGATTTGTTGTACGTTTGGCGTGATAAGGTACACAGTCTTAGTCTTGTACCCATTACCTTTCTCCTGCGGCCCTACTCTACCTGCTAGAGCGCTAACCATGTAGGGGATACGCTGTGTAGCGACCTGTGTTTCGATTCCCGACTTGCGGTCCTATAGGTAGGCTGCTATGGTGTGACAAGGCTGTGGGTTATCTTCTGGTAAACCAACTTCTTTGCCCCCCCGCCTTCATCCAGGCAGAGTTGTCTGAGAGGCATGCCAAAATACGCTGTGTTGTCGTCTTTGGGAAAATAAAGGTAGAGCTGAGTATCATCGGCATAACAGAGGTCGGAGAAACCATGGGCCTTGACAATAGTTCCCAGTGAAGATGTGTTACCTATTCTGTTTGTTTGTTTTCTCTCTAGCAGGTTGAGGAGCAGAGCCCTAGAACGTGTGAAGTGATCGATGTTCCGATGTGTAAAGGAGAATCGTACAATCAGACGGTGTATCCAAACCTTCTGGGCCACACCACTCAGGAAGATGCAGGCCTTGAGATGCATCAATTTTATCCTTTGGTCAAAGTAGAATGCTCTCCACATCTGAGGAGCTTCCTGTGCTCTGTGTACACCCCTGAGTGTGTTGACGGCCGGCCGCGGGCCCCGTGCCGAACTACGTGTGAGCTGGCTCGCTCTGGCTGCGAACAGCTAATGATGAAATTTGGCTTTCAATGGCTGGACAAACTTGTGAAAGTGTGTGAAAATGCCACCATGGAGTCATGTGGTAATGTAAATGTTTCTGTGGAAGAACTACATTAACTATGCTCTTAATGTACACCCATACACACACACACACATTACCGTATAACCTCTACTGTACTGTAAAGTGACTGTATTGTGTAGCCGTTTATTTGATGGCTTCTGAAGGGAAACCTTATGTCATGACAATGCGAAGAAAGATCAAATTAAACTGGCTAGAGTGCTGTTGTATTTTTATCATATTTTGTATTTATTTTAATGTACGAGAGAGCCTGATTATGTCAGTGTGTCATTATGAAACATGGCATTATGAAAGTCGCCAACCAAGTCATTAGTGATGTTAGATGCACTTAAGATAATCTGATATTCCTGGTCAAGCCTATCAAATGCTCATTAGACCCTTGGGGATCCACCTCATTAAGGCCCTGGGGATTCACCTATTTGCATACTGTGTATGTGCACACTTGTGTATATATGTCTTTGATAGTTTCTGTAAGCTTCAGTCTATGTCATGACATACAAGACCTGAGACCTGTTTAGTGGTGCAATGTAAGTCAATGAGGGAGAGAAAAAAACACTACTTTGGATTATCAAGTTTGAATCTACAGAACTATTGAAGATATCTCGCCAACATTTGGAGTTACATCATGGCAAGGTAATTACACAACCCAAACCTCTAACATCCCTTAACTTTTTAATCAACGTTTTGTCTCATTCTTTATGTCTTTTGAAAACAATGTATGTCTTTCTGTCCAATTAGGTAACGTCTTATCCATACATCCTGTTAAAATAGATTGGGTGAACTGATCATGTTTCAGCACGCTACCAGTCCAGCTTCACCTTCAACAAGGTTTGTACGCGGGGATCCACTTCACAATAGCCCAGGTACGGCCCACCCTATACGCAGACTATGCGATCGCGTAGCCCCCCCCCGCGATAGGGCCCCGCGAGTCGCGCTGGCAGCCGTAATCATGTACGT
>OMKN01082308.1:0-13484 GCA_900302345.1 Melanonus zugmayeri
GCTATGCATCAACCTGTCACAACGCAGCAACCTGTCACAACGCAGCAACCTGTCACAACGCATCAACAACATCACAACGCTACACATCAACCTGTCACAATGCATCAACAACATCACAACGCTACACATCAACCTGTCACAACGCATCAACAACATCACAACGCTACACATCAACAACATCACAACACTACACATCAACATGTCAACGCATCAACAACATCACAACACTACACATAAACATGTCACAACGCATCAACAACGCTACACATAAACATGTCACAACGCATCAACAACATCACAATGCTACACATCAACAACATCACAACACTACACATAAACATGTCACAACACTACACATCAACATCACAACGCTTCACATAAACATCACAACAACATGTCACAATGCATCAATAACATCACAACGCTACACATCAACCACATCACAACGCTACACATCACAATGACCACCATCAACTCCTAGTCATTATGGGAATGAAAGCAGCTGTGAGAAGAGAAACACTCACTTTTCAGTTTCTCCAGCTGCATTAATGCTTTGTCTGTGTATTTCTGGGCCTTTTCCAAGTAACCCGCCTGCATGGAGTGCATCACGGTGACCTGTCAGATACACAAGCAAAGAGAAAAAAAAGAAAGAATCACATGTGAAGCAAAAGGTACGTTATCTCTGGGACACATTGCATTGATCAAAACTTGGTCAGGTCAGTTGTATAAGAGGTGTGTGTGCGTGTGTAAACCCACCAGGTAGACGAGCACACACATGTGTTCCTTGGGCAGCCAGTGGAAGAGGTCGGCAGAGTTGCTGGGAAGGATCTCGTCGTCGTGCAGGGTGGAGATGGTCTGGATGCACTGCTGCAGCTGCTTCAAGCAAGGCTTCACACTCTTGATCTAATAAAATGATATTGGCAGCATGATGCTTCATATTATACAGACACAAACACACAATTCATCTAATGACGAGAGTGTTAAAAAGGTGTTAAAAATGATACAAGAAACAAAGACCTTACAATACAGTGGTAACAGGGTTGGTCTCTCTTTAAAAAAACAATTAAGCCACTACACCATCCTTTAAAAAACAAAAAACAAAAAAAACACTAAGCATCACCCCAACCCTCCCAAAGACAATATATATACCACTACAATCCATACTTCAAAATAAAAGTATGATCTATGAATTCTGCATACCTGACCGGCATCCAGGTAATGTGTGACCTGTAGCACCAGGAAGAAGACTCTGAGGGACTCCTTCTGGATGGGGTTCCCATGCCAGTTCTCCACGATGGTGCTGCACAGGGTCAGCAGAGGGTGTACCTCGCTCAGCTTGCGCTCCATCAGAAGCAGCTGTACCGCAAACAACATGGATGCCAGTCATGAGCACTAAATATATATTTCTATACATTTTTAATATGTATGACCATGCTATGAAAATACATATATTTTTGTATCTTACCATTCCTTTGCTCAATAAGAACAGGGCTCTGCAATGAATACAACAATAAATAAAGAATAAACAACAATATTACAATATTTTAAAATGTTGACAAAATGCGAAAATGTGTCCTCTTTCAAAGGGTTCTCGTAATGATCGGCTGACCTGGTGTATTCCGAGCCTACGACCCTTGCATATTCCGCTCCTACCCCTAGAAGGTCACATGCAGACACCAGGTCTTTCTCCAGGGTGTGCAGTTGCTGCAGAAAAGAAAGTGGGACCATACACAACACATGAACAGGAGTCCACAATAACATATCCACTATCCAAGAGGAACTTGTACTCAAAGGACTATAGTCGTCTTACGGCAAGTTGGAACAGCAGTCTGCAGTGCCAGTAGGGAGTCTGCTGAGAGATCTGGATGGCCTTGCGCAGCAGCGGCTTGGCTGAGTCCACCAGGTTCTTTAGCCAAGAGGAACAGGTGAGGTACAACATGGGGAACAAAACAAGACTTTTAGGACAGATTCCAGATGGTTCTGTCCATTGTATAGAATGAAACGTTTTTCCATTCTATACAAATACTGAAAATGACTTAGCATCTGATGCATGTGGTTGCATTTGTCAGAAATGAGGAAGAAAAAGAACAAGAGACCATTTTTGTTATTTTATGCAAAAATGTAGAAAACAGGATGTGGTTTGTTTGTTTTTTCTACCATTAAATGTTTTGCAAAAATGTAGAATACACTAAAATAACTATAATATATAATAAGTATTTAATAATCTATAATCAATACATAATTGGAACATGCCCCTACATCCTGATCCCATGTATTTCCTCTACCGTGGTAGGTAGGCCTATACTTTACATCATTACAAATGATGCATGTTTCATACTGGTTGGAAATGAGATAGTATGTACATACCTGCTGACAGTATATTAATACTGGTTGGAAATGAGATAGTATGTACATACCTGCTGACAGTATATTAATACTGGTTGGAAATGAGATAGTATGTACATACCTGCTGACAGTATATTCATACTGGTTGGAAATTAGATAGTATGTACATACCTGCTGACAGTATAGCTCTGACAGAAGACTTGCTGCTTCAAATTGGACATCTTCGAATTGAGGGATCTGAGAGCGGTTGATGAAGGACTACACTTTATGTTAAATAGTACTATATATTTTTAGTTTTTGAAGACACACGCATACTTTACCTGTCACCTTGGATAACTTTGAAAAGGATACTTGTTGGGAGATGAACCACTGTAAGGAAAACGAGAACACGTTTAGATAATTATTTGAAAATACCGCATCCCAGCAAACAGCTAAATCAACCCCCGCGATGGTTACAAATGTTTTATTTTTGACCGGACTATTGAGTTTAGTGCGTAGTTACCGATGGCGCAAGAGTTTTTATTTTTTAATCCAGATTAATTTGATCTGATCTGCTGATCTCCTTACCGCTTTTTCCAAATGATTCCGGGCGAGCTCGATGTTCTTGGTGTGTTGATACAGCACCGAGCCGAGCTGCAGATGTGTCCGGGCCTCTATCCTTTGGGTTGGTTTAAACTGAAACACCGCTTTCAAACAATGGACACATAAACGTATCTTAGGCGGACTCGACGTGCGAAAATGCTCCGCGAATCCGAGAAGGGCCAGGTACCACGACTCCGGGGCTTCTGTGCTTGTCGCCATTTTAATGGTCTGACAACAAAACAACAACAAACCTTGGGGAAAATGGTCTAATTTTTTTGTCGAGGTTGTTAGCCGGCCACATCCGGTCCAATCTTTTCAGAATTAAAGCCAATGTTTATGCCTACAACCCTGCTTACTATACACTCGTTACAACATACAATAATATACAGCAACTGTTATTACCACTTAGACCAGCGATATTGTATTTCTTACTGTTTGATCTAGCTTAAAATGAAAAACAAACAATTTGCATGTAATGGGTGCGGAACCTTTTGATTGAATCGCATGAAGCCGGACATATTTGAAAGCGGGACATATGTACGCCACTTGCTATTCAGGAAACGCAACTACGTTCCTTCGTCAACACACCCATGTTACGAGCTGGTAGCATGGTGAGAACCGACACAGCATAATCAAAATGTACGTAAATGCATAGCTGCCAGTAGAGTCATACGTCAAAACTGTGCAGTTTGCTAGATGTTCTGTCGGTATCGATCCTATCCCCGCCTTATTACACTTTTCCCCGAACGAGAAATTAGCAAAGCTGAAAATCGGTGATTATATATTTTGGCGTCTCGTATTTTGCGCCAATATCTCAACTGGCGCCTGTGCTCTTTACTCAGCGTCATTGTTGCTCTGCCAGGTTCGGGATCCATTGTTTGTTGCGTGTTAAAATAACGGTTAGATCTAGGTTAGATCGTTAACACTGTAACCATGGCAAGACGTAGGATCACACAGGAAACCTTCGATGATGTTGTCAGAGAAAACATTGAAGATTTCGAGATGGATGCTGATGAGGCTTTGAGGGAAGCTGTGGAGCAGTTTGAGTCTCAAGGTAACGTCTTAACAAGCAACCCTAACACACACACACACCCCATCCATCTGTTCACCATAATCTAAATAAGTAGTCTGCTAGATTGTGTGAGAGTGAGGTTTATGTAGGGCTAAGGTGTAGTTGTTTGGCGTTAGGTTGTTGTGGTTGGTTCTGGTACACTCAATGCTTACTAAAGTAGCATATGTGGTCGTATTGGTGTATATTGTAACTGGAGATCTAAGTTAATATACTTTTAACAATATAGTCAAACATGTAAAATTATATTATGTTTAGGTTTTGACTTGTTAACCAAAATGTCTAATATGAATGCAGGTGTGGATCTCAGCTGTATTGTAAAAGTTGTAGCAATTACATCTGAGGACAAACAAGAGGACCAAACACAAGCTCACGAGGTCTTACAGGTGAGTCTTGAATAGGTTATTTAGAAGATGGTGTCCTCACTGCTAAAATACCCAATTGAAACACCAAATACCTCCTTCCACTCATTCTATCCCATTATTTTCTCTTACAGGCACTGAACGCCCTACAAATCAGTGGTGACGTCACAGCCATTTCCGCAGAGAGCGAGATCATTCCAGACCTGAAACGCTTCACGGAGCAGTGTTCCATTGGATTTGCCCAGAGGTACCTGGCCGCTCAAAAAGATGCATATCCCACCATCCTTTCCTGCTGCAAAAAGAGTTTGGAGGAGAAGGAAAGTGTACTTGCGTCTCTCTCTGCCCTGTCTGCACTGACCGATGGACAACCAGACTTGTTAGACCCAGAAGGTCAAAACCTTCTCATACTGATCCTAAACAAGTATCGTGAAGATCCCACCGTTACGTCTCTCGGCATTCGCACAGTACGTCACTGCTGCTTGAAGCACGAGCAGAACAGGCAAGATTTTGTGAAAGCGGGAGTGCTTCCTCTGCTGACTGGTGCCATCACCCGGAACATAGAATGCGCTGAACTGGTGAAAGAGGCCTGTGCCACTCTCCGAGTCATGACCTTCGACGATGATATCAGAGTTCCATTCGGGCAAGCCCACGAGCACGCCAAGATGATTGTTCTGGATCACAATGGATTGAAAGTCATTACTGAGGCTGCTAAAGGTACAATTTAAATGAAGGCTTATCGCAACTTTGTGGGCAGCATCCTTTTTGTCTTTTGACTTTTGTTGTCATTTATCATATGTCATATTTGCTTGTTTTGTTTACTCGAAGCTCATCTGGATAATACCGCTGTGCTGAGTGAACTGTGTGCTACTTTGTCTCGTCTGGCCGTGAGGAATGAATTCTGTCAAGACATCTGCGATTTGGGAGGACTAAAATTCATGATGACCTTGCTTGCAGACAGCTTTGAGTCCCAGGTAGCTGACCAAAATGGATAGTTCATTACAAAAGTTAGTACATCAACATCAACAACATCACTTTTTTCTTAATAACTTGTATTGTTTTTCTCTCTTTTAGGAGTTGGTCCGTCAGGTTTTCAGCGCGATAAAAGCGATCGCCGGGAACGACGATGTCAAAGACGCCGTGGTAAACGCAGGAGGAGTCACGCTCGTCGTCATTGCCATGAACAGACATATGGGCAACCAATATGTGAGTAGTACATTTTCATGCAGAGCTATCTGGTAGAAAACAATGGGAAATAGACTATCCCCCAAAAAACATGTTTCCATGGTAGGTGTGTGAGCAGGGCTGTGCCTGCCTTGCCGTCCTGGCCCTGCGGAAACCCAACAACTGCAAAGTCATAATGGAGAACGGAGGTACTCTGGCAGCTGTCCAGGCTATGAGGACACACTCTGATGTAGTTAATGTGCAGGTACTATACGAGCAACAATAACCTATTTACATTCCTGGCGGAAAAATAAAAACCATTAGGCCTTCTGCCTGATACCCAACTCTTCACTCTGTGATGTTTTCTTTGATTTTCTCCGGACAGAAACAGGCGTGCATGCTGTTGAGGAACCTGGTGAGTCGCATGGACAACTTCTGCCAACCTATCCTGGAGATGGGTGCCGAACCCCTTATAGCGCAGGCGCTGCAAACCCACCATGAAGACCTCGGGGATGTGGGCAGAGCTGCCCTTCGAGACCTGGGCTGTCAGGTGGAACTCAGAGAGCTGTGGACTGGCAAAAAGGGCAGCCTCACAAACTGAAAAACAGCCTTCTATTGTGGTCCTGACATGAATATACACTAGCAATAGAAGCCTCTTAATCATGCCCACTCCCATACTATTTATATGGCAGAGCCCGCTTTTGAATTGCTTATCACAGACAATAAAACTAAGTAAGTAAATAAACTAAACAAAGTCATTGGTATTTCTGTGTGTGGAATTCCCTTCCCAGCCAACTGGATTGTCTTAATTGGGTTATAAGCAATTGTCAACTCAACTTTGTGTTTAATGTTGTATTCCATTCCGTTTTATTTTTGTATTATAGTTGCATACTTTTCACAATTGCTTAATAGAATAATGTATGCAGAATGCATCTCTGAAATTATAAATGCAATTAAATTTGGTTGAGTTAAATCAGTGTTTCACTGTTATACCCTGGTGTTCCTAAAGTAGAGCCATATTGTTCCTTCCTCATAAGTCTCAAACTCGCTGTGGGTGTCCTTCTGGTTGTATTTAGCTATTTCCATTCAGCTGATGAATTTACATGGAATAATTCATATTTCTGAGGGGTTGCCCCTCCCGGTTACACAAGCCTTTTAACGTTCTGGGCAGTATTATGCATAATTGGTAATTATTACAAAAAAGCAATTTAAACACATTTAAAATACATTTTCTAGAGTATCTAAAGAAGTAGTCCATGAGCCAGGTCACTGATCGGGCTCAAATGGGTGGGCAAATTCTTGTAGCTATTTTTTTCTTCCTATATATGTCCACGTTATTTATTGGTATGATAACCTTTGCAGACTGGCAGCTTAGTTGTACGGTAGTTATCATGTGTTATATGGACCCCTAGAGCAGAAACCTGAGAATCGAGCCTACTGCATTTTCGGGAATTATGGGGCTTGGTGACTACCCAGGATGCCTAAATCCATGCAATGTACATTTTTCCTTGTACCCAGATATCTACTATGTTAATAATAATTGATTCACCTTAAAAATATGATATGTATGTTAAGTTACTAAGTGGTAACTACTAACTACTCACTACGCTGCCAGTCTGCAATGGTTATCATGCCAAAATGTGAACTAGAGATGTCCAGCAAGTCAAAAAACACAACTAGAATTTGCCCACCCAAATTAGCCAATTTGGTGAATTTTGGGGTCTTTTGGGCTCATCACTATAAAGTTTGAGTAACTTTTAGAATGCGTCCTAAAAGTGAATCAACCTATGGCGCTTCTCCATTAACCAGCACAGCTCAGTACCGCTCAGTCTTGGTACGCTTCTCCAAACACAACAGACCCGTGAAGCGAGCCGGGAAAGTAGGAGGAGTTAAGCGGAGTCGTGTCAAAATGCTGCGGAGACATTAGAGCCAGCGGTAAATCAGCCAAGAGCTGCAGATCAGTTCATGGATCTGTTCTGAGACGGACGTTGACCGGCCGATCAGCTCAGGAGTCGGGCTGCTGGCAGCTGAGATGACCGCTGCTCTCACCCGGCCAGCGGCTCCTCACATGTCCGAAAACTTCGGAGCAAATTTCCAAAGAAGCGTTATTTGGATAAACTGACTACATATTCGCCTGAAAAAATATTAAAACTTAATAAGTGACATATTAACAGCCCCTAGAGTGGACATTACAACCGTTTGCAGCCTGCGGTTTCGAAAGGAGCCGAACTCTCTCTCTCTCACGGGATGAAGTATTTGTGCCGATTTCCATTTACCAATCAACGGTCTGCACATTTGCATAACAGCACGGATAGTACCCGTGGTACCGACCCCAGAGCAGTAGCTAAAATCGGCACGGGTACTGTGGCTCGGCACGGGTCGGTTGGCAGTGGAGAAAGAAAAACAAAGCGGGAGCACAGATTCCGGCAAGGCATGGTAGTGGAGAAGCACCATTATTGACTAAAATGTCTGCCGTTGAAGTTTGTTAAAGTTCAGAAAGTTTGTTAACGTTCAGAAAGTTATAGAAGCAAACCTCTGCAGTTTAGGCAGCGACCACCCGCTAGCCTAATCGAACCTACCAAAAACATCACCAGACCATTGTGATCCCTGCTGGGACTGGAGAGTGCCAGGAGAGATCTGCCCTGCCCAGTGAAACAGCAACAATGCCAGTCCAAAAGTCTCAAGAGCACACGACTGAACCATCGCCGAAAGCATCACTTAAGCCTCTTTCACACATAGTTCCCGGTAAATTACTTGGATAACCTTTCAGGCACCGCTGAAAGGTGCCTGAAAGGTGCTCGAGGGTGCGTGAAAGGTGCTCGAGGGTGCGTGATTTCCACTATTCACACATGCAGCTACGTTCTGGAACATTTCCGCTTTGCACCCTTTCACACATGGCATAGCAATGCTGGAATAGATGGGCCAAGGGACAGTCCAGCAGATGGCGGTAATGCAACACTTATGGATGCCACCCGCCATAAAACTCAACAGAAGAAGACCCTCTACGCTACTGAGAGGAGCTCCCTTATTTCTCAATCTGTCCAGTTTCCAGACATTCTTGAAAAAATTAGCTTGTTTGCAAACAAAACGAATCACCTGAAAAGCATTGGAGTCAGTGGAGACTTGTGATTGGTTTGCTCGCTCCACGTGAAAGAGCGATGTCAGACCGACGTAATCCTTTATGTGCCTCTCCCTGCAATGTTACTGTTTCATTCATCCTCGCAAGCCTCATCCACACTGTTGAAATCAGCTAAATAAACATTTTGAAAATCTTTTAGATAACACTAAGCTATGCTTTCTGTAGTCCAACACAACAAACTCTCTCCAACTCTCACTCATGTTTCCACCGTTCTCTTCCTTCAACAACTCAACTCTCCTTGACTTCTCCTTGAGTGAGACTTGGTTAGACACAATAAAAAACAGACCGGATCAAGTGAAAGGTAAAGGTAATTTTTCTGTAGGGATCCTTTCTATAATGTTGCCAGACACTACCAGTCTGAGCTTGTCAGTGGCAAAAACAAGCACTTTTAGAGGACGTACGTTGACGGCTAATTGTTATCTGCATTACTTAGACCCTTGATGGAAAAATAGGGTCCAGGTTGAAAAATCCCGAAGTTACCCTTTAAGTAGAAGAAATTAATTATTCAACCTCGCATGCAGTTGACCACTCTGTTTTCAGTTTTCTTGCCCACAAGTTACCGGCTCTTGTGACAGAATTTTCTACTCGGCGATTGGATGTTTCATGTCGAAGTGCACTATGGGAGTCGTAGTTAACCTGCCTTGCATCGGTACAACTGCAGCCACAATCCAGCCCAGCAATGTCACACTTAAAATCACTGGGTGCTACCGCCGACTGTTGTTATGTAGGCTGTATCTACTGAGGCACACAGACAAATCTCTAAAATCTGATGACTTGTCTGTATTTCCAGCTCTTGGAGCAAAATACTTACATTAATATCTATGTACGCATTTACAGATTTGTCTACACATTTACAAATCTGATTATGCACACAGATTCTGAATACACATTCGCAGATTCCTGTTCACAAATCTCTATGCATTTAGAGATTATTTTACACATTTACAAATCTGATGAATCCGCACACACGGATTGAGATACAGTTACACAACTCTCCACTCACATTTCTAAATAGTTACAAATGTGCTGCTAAAATAATGGCCCCATAGACCCATAGAGAGAGAGAGAGAGAGAGAGAGAGAGAGAGAGAGAGAGAGAGAGACACACACACACGCACAGCAATTGAAAGATGGCTAAATCAGAGGAGATGATAGAGACTGGAAAACAATTTAAATCTTACACAGAAACTGGCCAGTCAGCTAACCTGTGTCACCTTTGAACCCTCGCTTTGTTGTTTAACACCGGTTTTAATCACACCATGTCGACACAAAGACATTCTACAGGCCTACATGTTGCGCCCCAGGCCTGGTAATTATCCAACCTCTGGTTTAAGAATGAGGGTTCATGGCACCACTATCAAGAAAGCATTCTCCAATGGTGACTTACAACCATGAGCGCAGAGACGTTTTCATTCATGCGTGCAGCCAGGAGGCGTCATTTAAAACAAAATTGAGATATTACTGACTAAAGATGCATAATACATATTACAAATTATTTAGTCAATAATATGGACAACAAAATTATTATTATGTTATTTATTTTATTTAATTGTATTTTGTATTTTGTATTTTATTCTATTCATTTCTGTCTGTTTTGTGTGTATATTGTGTGTATAACTTCATTTTCTTTCCTTCATTCTTTTTGCTTCTAGATGTACTTGGCGGTTACAATGGGACCATCTTCGCCTATGGACAGACCTCTTCAGGGAAGACACACACTATGGAGGTAGTGTGTAGGTGTTAAATCATTAATTTGCTAGCTGTCAGACCTCCTGCAGAGACTAACTAACTCACCCAGGCTCCCAAATGTCAAACATACACAGAACACACACACATGCACACACACACACACACACTCCCAGTTGTCTTTATCTATTCCCTTCAATGTTCTTGTCAGTGTCTCCCTTACTGGCCTCCTTGGGACATAGCCTCCCACTTACACATGGCTAAGTTTAACCTTTCAGGAGTAGATCCCAGTTGTTTTATTTCCAATGACACCGTAGTCTCTCGCTACCTTTGTGCTCCTGAAACCAAGTGGTCACTGGTGGTCTTTTCATGCGTACCCCTTGCCTCTGCTGCTCCCAGGGGAAGCTGCACGATCCCCAAGGAATGGGCATCATCCCCAGGATCGCAGAAGACATTTTCAAACACATATTCGCCATGGATGAAAACCTAGAGTTCCACATCAAGGTCGGCTCAAAGCATTCTAGCTCACACACCATGTGGGCATTTAGCATACGTTACCTCACAAGGGTATTGTACTGTATATTCTGCTTGTGCAATATGTATGCTTCCATGCTTCCTTTCTTCCTTTCTTTCTTATTTCCAGCTGTCATTGTCGTTTCTCCCATTCTAGATGTATGATCTACGTTCTTTATTATCTTCTCTAGGTCTCCTATTTTGAGATCTACATGGATAAAATCCGGGACCTGCTGGATGGTGAGTTTATGATGCATCTCATATAAAAAAATATAATGTGAAATGTGCAATGGACTGCATTTAAATAGCAATCTGTTGCAAAGAAAAAATATTGTTGCCCTCACTAGGCACATGAAACATTAAGTATGTATAAAACATCTGTTCCAGATTTGAATACTAGCATAAAGCTACATGGTATATCGTGGCACACAGACAGTTGGTCTCTTTAATGTTTGTGTGAAGACATCAGCGTGTGTTGACTTTCTGGCCAGAAATGATGTTGACTGTTACTGTATCTGCAGTATTACTTTTGTAGTTTGCATTCATGGTCTCCAATGAATTGATTTGCGAAACTGTGCTAACTGTGCTAACGTGCAACTAATTTAATGCTAAGCAATCTACTTATAATTGCTGCCAACGTTTTTTCAGTAGTTCAACACACACAGACACACACACACGCACACAACACACATACTGTGCGGTACACAGTATGCATATTCAGCTTACAATATCTCAATGGAGTCCCACACATTTGCACATTTGGTTTCTATTGTGAATGCAACACAATGTACACCGTTGGTGTTTATGAAATACATCATGATCGGAGTACATCGAGGGGCAGACAGAGAGCTGTTCCGATCACATCTCTAATGAGGTCACAGCCAGACGTGATGCCCTCCCTCCCTCCCTCCCCATCTGTATGCAGGGGAGTTAGCGGGAGACAAGGAACATTTAGACACTTAACACCAAGGAGAGTCAGAGAGTCAGTGTGATGAACAGAATGGATAACAGCAGCAGACATCAAATGTTCCATCAAGAGTGCACACATGCATGCATGCACACACATATGTGAGCACATGTCACCTCTAAGGAAGGTTCAAGAGGCGAGAGAGACAGTGATGGATGGTTGACGATAAGGACTCTGAAATGTGAAGTGACTGACGTTGGCTGTGTCCCAAACGGAATGCAGCTGCCTGCTTCCTTGCTGTCTAGCGAGGCAGTGTCCTTTGTAGGCTGTAGTGTTTCTGTATGAAGTCACCTGTAAAGGAGTCTGGATTGAGACGGACTTCCAAGGCAGCAATGCGTTGCAACATCATCACGTCACCAGAAAGTCTGCCGTCAACAAAGCTGAAAGTCGGCACAATTTTTTTAAATAAGCAGTATACATCTAAACAGAATGGATATTCAGTGACTAAACTGTCAGTGACTAAAAATTCTGAGGTTAAAAAAGTCAATATAACTTATATCTGTACACAAACTCGGGGCTGTTGCTCGCCATTGCTTTTCTCCTTGTCGGAGCAGTGGAGCGGGCGCACGGGATTGTGGGATATCTTGACCAATGAAGGACACGTCTATGCTGCCTTCAGAACCTGCCTAGTCAGAGGCACCAGCAGGCAGTGTCTTTTGTAAATATTTGATTGATACGTGACTTGATGCCTCCCTGCCTCCGAAAGCTGCCTGAATAGGCAGCACTTAACCGTTCGGGACACAGCCGTTGTATCACTTCATGCCATTGGTAAATGACAAGCTGAGACAACAATGAGAAAGCAAATGCCACACACTCATGGCTTTGGAATTTATTTTTCAGTATATTCAAGTCTGGCCTTCAGGAATAAGAGAATAATATAATGTACCACATACAAATACAAACACACAAATTATCTCTCTCTCTCTCTGTCTCTATCTCTCTCTCTCTCTCTGGCTCCCTCACACACACACACACACACACACACACACAAACACACACATACACACTCCCTCTCAACACACATGCATGCACACACACACACACACACACACACACACATACACACACCATCCATATTCATCTATTAATCCATGCTTATACATATGCAGGTAATGCAGTGTGCATGATAATGGCCTTTTCCTCTTGCTCTCTCTGTCTCATCACAGTGACTAAAACTAACCTGTCAGTGCACGAAGACAAGCACCGAGTGCCCTATGTGAAGGTGAGCCTGGCATATTGTATGTGTGCTTTTTTACCTCTGCTGCATGTCGCTGTATGTGTGTCAAATGTGTTTCACATTTGAAAGTGCGTCAACGTTCAAATGTGCACATTTGGACGTGGAAAGTGGAACAAGCTGTGCCATGTTATGTATTGTGAGTGTGTGTGTGTGTGTGTGTGGGGGTGTGAGAGAGAGTGAGAGTAAAAGAGAGATAGTGTGAACAGTGTGTGTGGAGGCATGCATTTTTGGTTTTGTTTGCCCTCTCATTACGAAATGTTCACGCATGAATGCACCCAGACTCACACGCGTGTTGCCCTCCCGTGACACAGGGTTGCACGGAACGATTTGTGACAAGTCCAGAGGAAGTGATGGACGTCATTGACGAAGGCAAAGCCAACCGCCATGTTGCAGTCACCAGTGAGTCATAATCCCCCCCCCCCC
>OMKN01082308.1:13902-25002 GCA_900302345.1 Melanonus zugmayeri
TTCTACTTTAACCTTCTGTCTTCCATCTACTCTTGTCTTCCTGTCCTGTTCTAATTTTCCCTTCCCCTTCCTCTCCTCCTCCTCCTCTGCTCCCCTTATCCCCACTTCCTCCTCTTCCTCCTCCTCCTCTCCCCTCCTCCTACCTCTCCTCCTGTCTCATCTCCTCTTCCTTTTCTCCTACTCCTCTCCTCTCCACCTCCTCTCCTCCTCCTGCTCCTCCTCCTCAGATATGAATGAGCACAGTTCCCGCAGCCACAGCATCTTCTTGATCAACATCAAGCAGGAGCATGTGGAGACGGAGCAGAAGATCTGTGGGAAGCTCTACCTGGTCGACCTCGCTGGGAGTGAGAAGGTAAACATGCTCAAAACATTCAGAGTAGCCATTTTCTTTTCTCAATTGGGTTTGGTTATGCTGTGCCTTCTAAAAATGAGTGAATTCTTTTCCATGATATTACAGCATAATAAGACATAACATTGACAGCTACAAAAATACAAAGGAGAAAAGTGGACCATTTTCTTATGGACACTCTCTACGGAAGAAAAGGTGCCCCTGGGAACTCATCTTATAATTAAATGGTCGCCGCCGGGTCCTAGTGCCTGTCTACTTCCTCAAAGCTTCTGATGACCATACATGGTCATCTTCCTGCTCCCCACATTACGACTCCGATCTCCGTCACCTGCCTGCCATCAATTCATCACCAGCCCGTTTATCTAGCCTGGCTCTTCACCCACTCCTCGTCAGAGTGTTGATTCAGCTACCTGCGGTATAGTACACTCTCACAGTTTAGAGCTTAGTCAAATCAGTCTTGTTCCATGTTTTTTGTTTACGTGAGTTTAATTATCTTTTCTGTTGTTCCGTTCCCGGTGATCCTGTCCTGCCTGCTCGTCGTTCGTTGTCTTCGCCTGTCTGCTGCTTAACCTCTACACTCGCCTGCCTGTTCGCTACCCGCTACCATCACCTGCCTGCTCGTGTTACTTTGTCAAACCAACAATAAACCTGTTCAACTCCACCATTCTCTTGTGTCGAGTGTTCTGCGCTTGGGTTCACCTGAACCCTTCACAACAGAACACTCTGACCAACATGGACCCAGCGAACTAGGACACAGGAGAGTTGGACCACCTTCGCCAAGCGCTCACCAGTCAAGGAATTCTGGTGAGCCAACATAACCAACATCTCCAGGAGTTTTCCAGCACTCTCCAATCCCTCGCCGCCAGTATCGCCCAACATGTGATCCAGCTTGGCCAAGTCGCCGACCACCTCAACGCCACGGCTGTTCCGACCCCCACGCCTGTCCCGAGCCCACCAGACCCTCAACCTCAGCCCAGAGAATCCTATGTACCAGCACCCGAGCGCTATGACGGTGACTTAACAAGGTGTCGTTTTCTGATCCAGTGTTCATTAGTGTTTGAACAGCAGCCCCTCACTTACACAACCGACCGGTCGAAGATTGCTTACCTTATGGGGTTGCTCAAGGGTGATGCTTTAGCTTGGGCAGCCGCTCTCTGGGATAGTCATTCGCCTATATGTTCCTCTTGTTGACTTTACCTCAGAGGATGAAAAAAGTGTTTGATCCGACATTTCCAAGCGCCTCCTGGCTATTTGTCAAGGTTCCCGCAGTGTCGGCGAATATTCTGTTTCGAGTTTCGGATCTTGGCAGCCGAATCGGGGTGGAACGACGGGGCTCTTCGGGGCTCTTTGGGGCGTTTTCTTGCACGATCTCAGCGACTTCCTCAAGGACGAATTGGCCGCTAGGAACGTGACAGTCACCCTAGACGAGGTAATCAAATTGTCCATGAACTTAGACAACCGTCTCCATGAGTGTCACCAGGAGAAGGTGGGCACAAATTTCTCCATGCTAGCGGTTCCTTCTTGGTCCACCACATCGCTTCCTTTGAGAACAAGCCCCAGCACTTCCCATGTTCACTCATTGGTTCCCCCTTCTGCTCCTTCCTCGTCGGCGGTCAAGCCCATGCAAATGGGTTGAGCACGCCTGTTACAGATGGCTCTCTCCTCTGAACCAATCCCCAACAAAGTAGGCAGGCAACAAAAGGATAAAGGGCCAAAATAATTTATTTAATAAGAGCTCTTTACCAAAAGTGTCTGTGTGGTGCATGTGTATGTGTGTAAAAATGGATGTGTAAGTGTCAGTAAGATGTGTATCAGTATCAAGTATCAGAAAAGGAATGGGGCTAAAAGCAAAAAGTTAGATAAGGCAGCAAAAAGTTAGATAAGGCTAAATGTCTAGGGAGAAAAAAAAGAACAATACAAAAACAATAAGGTGAGATCAAAAAGAGTTGGTGGAACAGCCGGGCGGCAAAACAAAGAATGCCCAAAGAGAGGGGCGGCCCCCATGCTGGATCTTGGACTCTTAAGAAGGCCTCCTCCCAGGTGCGCTCAATTGCCAGCCTGATTACACCTGGGGGGAAGCAAAAAGGGACAAAAATAAAAGAAACAAAAACAAACAGTGCCTCACTTCTGATTAACGTAATCACAGATTGCAGTCCGGTGCTTGTTTGTATTGTGGCCAGGATGGCCACTTCTTGATTACTTGTCCCGTTCGGCCAAAAGATCCGGCTCGCCAGTGAAACTGGGGGTACTAGCGAGCCAATCATCCCGCCGTAACTCGATGCCACTTTGAGTTGGGCCAGCCAGTCACTCCCATTAATTGCCTTGATTGATTCTGGATCTGATGAGAACTTTCTAGATGGCAATCTTGTTTCTCAAGCTAATATAATGTCAACGCACTCAACAGAAGATTGCTTGCCTGGGTAACTCATCAAACCAAGCCCCTCTGTCTGTTGCTTTCAGGAAATCATCGCGAGATTATTCAATTTCATGTCATTACCTCTCCTCATGCTCCAATAGTCCTTGGCCAGCCATGGTTACAACTACATAACCCGCTTGTCAACTGTACCAGTTCCATCATGAGCTGGAGTCCCCATTGCCACACAACCTACCTGCAGTCTGCTCACTCTCCAGTAGAGGGCACCAAATCCCCTGGTATTCCCGAATCCATCGATCTGTCTACAATTCCCTCCGTTTATCATGACTTATGCCGCTTTTCCACTATCGTGCCATGCCATACTGGAACTTGTGCTCATCCGTGCTTTTCGTGTTTCCGTTTTTGCGAGTAGGTACCAAGGGTACTATCCGTGCTGTTATGCAAATGTGCAGACCGTTGATTGGTAAATGGAAATCGGCACAAATACTTCATCCCATGAGAGAGAGAGTTCGGCTCCTTTCGAAACCGCAGGCTGCAAACTGTTGTAATGTCCGCTCTAGGGGCTGTTAATATGTCACTTTATTAAGTTTTAATATTTTTTCAGGCGAGAAAGTAACCATGTAGATTCAGAATATGTGGTCAGTATATCCAAATAACGCTTCTTTGGAAATTTGCTCCGAAGTTTTCGGACATGTGAGGAGCCGCTGGGTGAGAGCAGCGGTCATCTCAGCTGCTAGCAGCCCGACTCCTGAGCTGATCGGCCGGTCAACGTCCGTCTCATCCTGGGGAGAACATGATCCATGAACTGATCTGCAGCTCTTGGCTGATTTACCGCTGGCTCTAGGCTGCATTTCCTGAATGTACCTTAGCGCTACGTGTGTCATGAAATCTCCCTTAAGGTATACCTTAAGCTACCGAGCTGTTTGCCGAATGTACAGTACCTTACCCGTGTGTGTGTGTGTGTGTGTGTGTGTGTGTATACGAACGTATCCCTTGAAAACCGTTAAGGTACATTGATATCGGGAAACACATGTCTCCGCAGCATTTTGATGCTACTCCGCTTAATAATATTATTAATATTAAGTAACTCCTCCTACTTTCCCGGCCCTCTTCACGGGTCTGTTGTGTAATGGAAACGCGTACCTGGCGGCCCGGTACGGGTAGGATAGGTATGCATGCCGTACCGTACCGTACCGTACCAGGCTGGTCAGTGGAAAAGCAGCATTAGAAGCCGTCTTCAGTAAGCAACACGCTCTCTCTCTGCCTCCTCACCTTCCTTACGATTGTACCATAGATTTTCTTCCTGGAGCCCCACTCCCCACCAGTCGTCCTATTCAACCTGTCCCGTCCCGAAAGAGAGTCGATGGAGAAAAACATTCACGGGTCTATAGCTGCAGGCATCATCCTCTCCGGTCGGTGCAGGTTTCTTCTTTGTTTCCAAGAAAGACGGTTCGCTTCGTCCCTGTATTGACTACCAAGGTTTCAATAACTGTCAAGAACAAGTACCCACTCCCCTTAATTAATTTAGCTTTTGAACCGCTCCAGGGAGCCACTATCTTTACCAAACTGGACCTGAGATATGCTTATCACTTAGTCCGAATCAGAGAAGGTGACGAGTGGAAAACAGCTTTTAACACCCCACTCAGCCATTTTGAGTATCGGGTCATGCCCTTCGGGTTAACCAGTGGGTTAAGTGGTG
Organism: Melanonus zugmayeri; assembly: GCA_900302345.1. Taxonomy (NCBI): domain Eukaryota; kingdom Metazoa; phylum Chordata; class Actinopteri; order Gadiformes; family Melanonidae; genus Melanonus; species Melanonus zugmayeri. The sequence continues at coordinate 18,325 of OMKN01082308.1, forward strand.
TTTCAAGCCCTCGCCAACGACGTCCTCCGTGATGTCCTCAATCATGTTTTTGTGTATCTGGATGATATTCTTGTCTTCTCTCGTAATGTTGAGGAACACATCCAACATGTTAGGCAGGTTCTTCAAAGACTTTTGGAAAACAAATTGTTCATCATGCGAATTTCAAGTCAGTTCCGTCAGCTTCCTCGGGATCATTGAGAGTGGTCGGGGAGGATGGATCTAAACCTACCAACCTCAAACAACTTCAGTGGTTCCTTGGCTTCGCCAACTTCTAACTGAGGTTTATTAGGGACTATAGCCGTGTCGCCGCACCCCTCACCCGGCTCACCTCATCTTCCCATCCATTTACTTGGTCTGCTGAGGTGGAGGCAGCCTTCGTCGAGCTCAGGAGGCACTTCACCTCTGCACCTATCCTCGTCCAACCTGATACTTCTCGTTTGTAGTGGAGGTTGATGCCACCGACACAGGGGTCGGAGCGGTTCTTTCCCAGCGCTCAGTATCTCCATCCTTGTGCCCTCTTCTCACGCCGTCTGTCACCTGCGGAAAAGAACTATGACATCGGGAACCGGAACTCTTGGCGGTCAAACTCGCCCTGGAGGAATGGAGACATTGGTTCGAGGGATCCGTTTGTGGTATGGACCGACCACAAGAACCTCTCATATATTAAAGGTGTCATTGCATCGTTTTTTCATCAATTTCTCTAGTATTAATGAATGCCCTCTGAGCCGGTTTTGGTGAAAAAAATGCTCCCGTGCGCCTGTTTCAGGCTGTTCTAGTTAGGTGAATGATGTGGGTGGAAAGAACGACATGTTTTCGGCCCTTACTCATGAATATCTGTGACGTTTAAATGACTTGCCTCTGATTGGCTAACAGCACTGCCCGTCACAGTGATGTTAGCCAATCAGAGGCGAATATTGCGTCTAGCCTCTCTAGTGCGTTATCAACACTAACCTCGCACCGTTCTGTCAACTATACCGTGCTACGAACTGATGCACAAAATGTCTTCGATACAGCCACTTGTACTCGCACTTATATCCACTTGGTCAAATCCACCAACCACACAATAGTAAACCAACGGTACATTTTTATTATGGATTTGGAATCTACCAGCCACTAATATATTTCAACAGCATTTGGCTGGTGGCTGGTGCTAATTTCTATCTCTGGCTTGTGCCCATTTCATACATGCTTAGATGCTAACGTGGATAATATGATAGGGTGACCAAACGGCCTCTTTTGCCCGGACATGTCCACTTTTCACGTCCTGTCCGGGGTGTCCAGGGTTTTTTTCAAAATTCATGAAAATGTCCGTTTTTCATCGTTTTTAACCGGACCATACAATCGCCGACAGAGTCCTCGCGCCAGCCCCCCGTCAACAAATACAATCGCCGATAGAGTCCGCGCGCCAGCATCTTTGAGTAAACTTCGAGCATCTTTTAAATATCTCGAGGCCGGGCAAAATGGAAATGAAATGTTATTTTCCCGGATCTAAGAACCTCAAGCCAGATGCTCTCTCCTGCCAGTATGGTTCTGACGAGGTTCCCACCATCCTTCCCCCCTCCTGTGTTGTGGCCGCTATTACATGGGAGATTGAGTCCGTCGTCAGGGAAGCCCAGCAGGTTCAGCCAGACCCTGGTAATGGTCCCCCTAACCACCTATTTGTGCCTGACTCGGTCCGCTCCCAGGTCCTCCTGTGGGCCCACACCTCCCGGAGTTACTCGTACCATGTCCCTGCTCAAATGGCATTTCTGGTGGCCCACTATTTTCACCAACTGCGTCCCTTGGCGGTCCCAGGTCGGCCATGGTCTCACATCGCACTACATTTTGTCACGGGACTTCCTCCATCACAGGGTAACACTGTCATACTCACCATTGTCGATAGATTTTCAGGCAGTACATTTTGTCGCTCTTCCCAACTTCCCTCTGCTTCCGAGACAGCTGATCTGGTGGTACTCCATGTCTTCTGTCTCCATGGTATTCTGGTGGATATTGTGTCTAACAGAGGCCCCCAATTAATTTCCCAAGTTTGGAAGGTGTTCCGTTAAGCTCTCAGTGCTTCGGTTAGTCTCTCCTCAGGGTACCATCCGCAGACGAATGGACAGTCCGAGCGGGCCAACCAGGACCTGGGAGCTGCCTGCCTGCTCGTCGTTTGTTGTCTTCGCCTGTCTGCTGCTTTCCCTCTACCCTCACCTGCCTGTTCACTACCCGCTACCATCACCTGCCTGCTTGTGTTACTTTGTCAAACCAACAATACACCTATTCAACTCCGCCATTCTCTTGTGTCGAGTGTTCTGCGCTTGGGTTCACCTGAACCCTTCACAACAATAAGCTTGTTGCTGAAAAAATGCCACATCAAAATCTGTTTCCGCAAAATAGTTGGACCATTGATTTTGTCCATATCAGACCAAATGGAGAATGCAAATCCCTGACCCATGACAGCAATGGTCCAACTTTTTTATTTGTTTTCACAGAAACTGAGTTGTTGATGTTGCAGATCAACAGATTTGACGTGCAACCTGCCGAGGACAGACCGATTAACATACCACCACCTTGAATGAAGAGTAGACCTCAGCCTCGCACTTGATTGATTATTGGCAAACATTCAAGCGTGGCTGAATTGCCAGTTTGTCTCGAAGCCAGAATCCTTCTGTGACTCAAGGGTAGAATTAGACAAGAGGTTAAATTCAAGAAAGAACCCAACACAAAACCAAAAAAGTAATTGCTTTTAAGTGTCTCAAAATCTCAAAGAATCCATCTCATGCTAAAAGAGAAAAATCTATTGTGCACCTGAACAATAGATTGGTGGACCTGGCTAGACCTGGTCATGAGTGCTGGAAGTCTACAGAGAGTCATTCAGAGTGCAACCCCAGCAGCAGCAGAAGGATACAACCAGGCCACGTACAGCCACGCTCCAGTGGAAGAGTGTCTCACATTAATACTATTGATGTGGAAGTTAAAAGTGTGTCCCTCAAGGCGCACAATTTACCCAGGCTTGCTTATCGCAGCTGAAGGCCATTCTCCCGCTATAGATGCTGACTGCTGTGCTTTCAAACTAATAATCATCACTGATGCTACCTACACAACCCACGTGTCGTTCCCACGGGGGATACGTGAGATGAGATGCTCTAGTAACTCCATAGAATTTGAAGCCAAACATGATGCCTTCACTGCCCATATACAGTACATTTATGGAAGCTATTTTTATACACTGCCTCGACAATCGTGTGATTACGTCATTTGCCATAGAAGCATGTTTAGCATGCCAGAAAATCCTCAAACAGAAACACTTATTTTCTCCTCATTGTCACAGTTTCTCTTTCAATTTATATAAATAACTGTGAAAATATGTGCATTATCCTGTGTGATTGAACGACTGCACTTCCAGGGACCCCTCTGTTAAAATCCTGAAGTTTGCAGATGACACAACCGTCACTGGTCTCATACGAGATGGTGATGAGTCTGCATACAGAGGGTAGGTTGAACGGCTGGCCCTCTGGTGCAGCCACAACAGTCTTGAGCTGAACATGCTCAAGACTGTAGAGATGACAGTGGACTTCAGAAGGCACCCCCCTCCTCTGACCCACCATACAAGGCAGCACTGTGGCGACCGTGGAGACCTTCAAGTTCCTGCAAACTATAATTTCCCAGGACCTGAAGTGGGAGACCAACATCCTCTCCATCACAAAAAAGGCCCAGCAGAGGATGTACTTCCTGCGCCAGCTGAGGAAGTTCAACCTGCCTCAGGAACTATTGGTGCATTTTTACTCAGCTGTGACTGAGTCTCTCCTCTCTACCTCCATAACAGTGTGGTTTGGCACTGCCACTAAACAGGACACACACCGGCTGCAGCGCATCATCAGGTCTGCAGAAAGGATTATTGGACTAAACCTGCCCTCACTCCAAGATCTCTTCACTTAGTATTTATATTATAGTTATATTTATATATTTAGTACATACCTATCCAAAGCATATGCACAAACTCACTTTACCGCTGTGAATGATAGCACCACTGTTTACTGCTACTCTTGAAAAACCTACTCTTGTTGTTAATTGTCATTGCTGTTGACTGTTGATTGTTGAATGTAAGTACAGTGTGAGTTACTGTGAACCGGAGTCAAATTCCTTATTTGTGTAAAAGCATGTTTGGCCAATAAACCCGTTTCTGATTCTGATTCTGATTGCTTCATTTTTCATTTTTTATAGGGTGCGACCTAATGCTGTCCTACTGTACACTGATTTGTGCACTGCTATTCGGAAGGCAACATGACATCTTGCATGGGCTGAGTGGGTTGTGTGTGTGTGTTTGTTTTATGTGACAGGTCAGCAAGACGGGCGCAGAGGGAGCGGTGCTGGATGAGGCCAAGAACATCAACAGGTCTCTGTCCGCCCTGGGCAACGTCATCTCTGCCTTGGCCGAGGGCACGGTAAGGATGATGCAAAGCCCCTCCTACATTCCTTCATTCCTTACCACTGTCTGGCTCCTATAGTGTGACCAGCTCTCCTCCCTTTAAGAGAGAGAAAGAGAGAGAGAGAGAGAGAGACACAGAGAGAGAGAGAGGGCTTACACTGACTGCAACAGTATTGTTCAGTGTGTTTAGTGTTCAGTGTTGTCAGAATTGCAATGTCTCTCGCATTGCAAATGAGGTACACAAATAACACTCAATGGCAACATTTTAGAATAACAATATTAATTTTGCATGGTCATTTGTAGTTTGTGTGGATCCATTCACACCAGCAGTGAGGTCAACTACAAAACCATACAGGCGATTTCAGCAATATTTTAGTTACGTCTCTGTATTGTCATCCACCTCCTCCAGGCTGGATAACCAAGTTTACAGATCCCCACATTGGTATAAATGTGTTCATTGTTGGGTATTTGCTAATTAGTGCTAATTAGTGTGAATTTGTGTAAATGTATGCCAATGTGTGTGAATTAGTGCTCAGAGCCCAGTTTTTATAGATCATACATTTTCAGAAATCCTTTGTCCAATGTGCACTGCTAGGGACTATAGGGCCCCATAGTATGTTTCCCGAGGTATATTCAGCCATAGGTATGTTTTGGAAAAAACATAAATGTATTATCTATCTATCATAATGTCATAACTATAATAACTATAACCCAACAAGAAGCCCTCCGTGCTTCTTCAAGCCTAATTATCTCCTAATTAAAGCACTCGTCCTTACTCTTACTTCATTACCAACGTTAACATCAGTGTTTCCACATAAAACATTGTATGACGATAGCAGATGGTCCATTGGGGCGTTAATAATGAATCAAGGACATGTTTGTACTCAGGGCTGGCAGGTTCCTCTGAGCGCTGAGTGGAGTAGAGAAACACACGTGCCCATTTCTCAATTGTCGTAAACAAAGGAAGCCACTTGTGTTTGCAATGTTCGGTTTAAATGAGCGAGTTCCATTCTTTGTTACTCTTCCTTTCTTTCTTTGCTCTGTGTTTGTTTGTTTATGTGTTTCTTTCTTTCTTTGCTTTCGGTAATTCTCTTACCTCTCTCTCTCTCTCCCCCTCCGTTCTCTCTCTCTCTCTCTCTCTCTCTCTCCCTCCGTCTCTCTCTAGAAAAGCCACGTCCCGTACCGTGACAGCAAGATGACCCGCATCCTGCAGGACTCGCTGGGTGGGAACTGTCGCACCACCATGTTCATATGCTGCTCTCCCTCCAGCTACAATGATGTCGAGACCAAGTCCACGCTCATGTTTGGCCAACGGTAAAAAAAAACCTCCATTCACGCATACACATACCGGCCTTTCCGCTGGGCTACATGACTTGCCTCAACCCGGGGTGCGAGACAGCCGGTATACATCCTATAGAAGGGGGGCTTAGTGGAGATCCGAGTGGTATTTACAAATGTTATCCGATGGCTGTATCTGGACTGGGCTGCTCCGCCAGGAAACAGGGATTTGGCAGTTTTTTTTATCTTGTAGCTTTCCATGGCTGATAGCGTTTTCCTCACAGTCGCTGTCTGACAGAAGCTCCACAGCTTCCACTACTGTAATCCCCTCGCCCCACCCCCCACCAACAAGGATATTCTATTGAAAATGATTTTGACTCTGTCTCCTCTCAGCTTATGCCTCTTAAGATAATTACATAATTGCTGTTGAGTTATCAGCACTTGAAGTGCATGTTTAAACAAACAGTTACAGTGCTCTTCTCATTGTCGGTATGTTGGTTGTTAAATAGTATATACATAGTATATAGTATATGGTATGTATACCTGCAGTACAGCACTGTTGTACTACTCTGCTGTGCTGTTCTTGATAATGGAATTAAGTGTTACTACAAACATCTGCTGCATTTTTATATTTCTCTCATTTCCATACCTGACAAACTCTCTCTACACACACTCACAATCACATTATGCAAAGACTCATTAGCATACCAATTAAGAGACGCAATCACAGACATATCCTCTCTATTCTGGATCTCTCTCTCTCTCTCTCTCTCTCTCTGTCCTCGTTTCTTTGCTGCTCTCCCCTCAATGCCCTCCTCTCCTTTTTGTCTTATCATATTCTCTCCATTCTCCCTACTCCCGAGCTAACACTTTTCTCTTCCCATCCCCTCTACCTGCTCTAATCCTTACTCCATCTCTCTCTCTCTCTCGATAACTCTCTCTCCCTCTCTCTCACCTCTCCCTCACTCGCTTTCTCTGCTACCCTTACCTCC
>OMKN01082321.1:0-13591 GCA_900302345.1 Melanonus zugmayeri
TAAGAATATTGAGAGCTCAAATTTTTTTCATCTCTTCTTGTTATTTTTTTTCTCCTTCTGTTCGTGGTTTGGCCTCGAAGTAGGAAATTATTCTTAAAACTTCAACCATGCATAGTGGATCTCATATGACTGTTGATGGCTGGGTAGTGTGTGGTGGGTTAGTTAGTGTGTTGGGTTAGTTAGCATGTTGGGTTAGTTATGGCGCTTTTCCACTACATGGTGCTGGCTTGACTTGACTCACTTTCGTTTTCCATTGGGTACCAGGTACTACTTTCTGGTACCTGGTTCTACTTTTTAGTACCCGCTCTGTCGAGGTTCCAAAAAAAATGGCACGGGTACTAAAAACACTGCAGACCTCTGATTGGTCAGAGAAATTAAATAAATTAATAAAAGAATATCCCCTCGATGTCCGCCATTATTCTTTGTTTGTGCTTACACCGTGTCGTGACTGGATGCTGACTCTCTGTCCTTTAACTGAATCCGGCTGCTCTCACCCGGCCAGCGGTCTTCACATGTCCCAAAACATCGGAGCAAATGTCCAAACAGGCGTTATTTGGATAAACTGACCCCATATTCTGAATCTACATGGTTACTTTCTAGCCTGAAAAAATATTGAAACTTAATAAAGTGACATATTAACAGCCCCTAGAGCGAAAATTACAACAGTTTCCCTCTATCGCTGCCGGCTGGAGCGGTCGCGTTGAAGATGACGTCACAGCAGTTTAACACAGCGTCGCTATGACGACCGGCTACACGGAGGGGGTGGTGTGGACATGTAGTGGAAAAGCGCCATTAGTGTGTTGGGTTAGTTAGTGTGGTGGGTTAGTAAGTGTGTTGAGTAAGTGTGGTGTGTTAGTGTGGTGGGTTCATTAGTGTGGTGGGTTAGTGTGTTGGGTTAGTTAGTGTAGTAGGTTAGTTAGTGTGTTAGGTTAGTGTGATGGGTTAGTGTGTTGGGTTAGTTAGTGTGGGGATTAGGGTGCTGGAAGGTCTCTTTTGAAGAGTGGAAGCCTCCGTGATCAACAGATATGGAGGCCCTGGGGCGTGGGTTAGGGGTTAGGGTTAGGAGTTAGGGGTTAGGGAGGGTTAGGGTTAGGGAGGGTTAAGGTTAGGGATGACCCAGAGGTCTCCATCAGCAGAGGAGGGGATGAGGGTGATGACAGACTCACTTCCTGTGGCCTTGTCATCTCTTCAGGCTCTACTGGAGAACCCTCTCTTTCTTTCTCTCCCTGTTGACTGCTATATCATCTATCTCTCCCTCTTTTGTTATGTCTACCTCTATCTCTCTATCTCTCCCCCTCTCTGTACAATTCTCAGAGGACACTAATCTAATGGCCGTCCATCCTGCTAGAAATGTGTTAGCACTTAGCGCATTCGCCAATCAGCCACATTAACGCGGGACAGTTTCCACACACACACACACACACACACACACATACACACCTATGTGTGTACAGATGTGTCTTTCTGAAAGCTCTAGCCCACACACATCAACAGACTCTAAATTGTTCTAGACCCGTCCAGATTTGTTTCTTGTTTCTTCTGGTCTTGGTAGGCGTTGGGTGTCAACAGTGGAAACCGAATTCCTCCGTGAGGACGAATACAGAACGGTAATGTATTTCCCTTCCGCCGAGGACTAAATAAAATACCGTCATTGGGAATCGAAGTCTGTCAACGGGGGCGAAGAGCGACGGTTTGGCCCCGGTGTTTCTGTGAGATGAATGCTTTTCATGGCTTTGCATCACAGAATAATGAACGCTATTAATAGCATTTGATGCACTATGGAGAATGGAAAATGTCCGCTTTTGTATACACACACACACGACACCCACCGGAGAGGTTTATACAGATTTGATTAGATATTAAACAGTGTGTGTGTGTGTGTATGTGTGCGTGGCTCATACATCTTCTGGGTGGTCCGCTGTTGCTAACCGACTGTGTAAATGTAGGCCTAGATACATTATTACGTGAGTGACGGCTTAAACTCTCTCCTGATGTGGATGCAAGATATCAGAGACGTGCGCACTCGTCCAAACATTCTCGACACACTAGCATTTCCATATTAAAAATGAGGTTTTTTTTGTTTGTTAAGAAACAAACACATGGCCCGCATATAATAGATGCAATCTCAATAGATTAAATCAAAAGTCTCGGGAAAACAGATGACAAATTATCGCATAAACGACAAAAACGTTTTAGCCGTGTTTGAAACGTCCTCGTATCGACTTGTTTGTGTGTGTTTAAATGAATGAAAAGAATGCCATGAAGCTGATGTTCATTCAGCTCGACAACGCGGTAATGTGAATTCATCGGATCCAAAGTGCTCCGGTACCGCAGACCGACAAGCAGACAAAGCGCGTCCAGAGAACAAAGAATTTCTCTATCTGTCGCTCAAGCCCGTTGACTCACAAAGTTCAAGTTCAACTTTATTCGAACCCAGATGCTCGCGGAGAGTGTATCGTTTTTATTTTACGACAATGTCTGCTCAAAAAGAGACGACTTGACACGTCGAAACCTAATCCCCTTTGCGGAATCAGTACGGTCACGCTCAACTAATACGAAGACGATGAATATTGCATTAAACAAAATCTTCAATGGCACCCTTTCACTTCTCATTCTGGGATTTCATATTCCCCACAAAATAATGGGGCTTCAAAAAAAACGATCTCTACAAAAATGCAACTGGTGTCTCATATCCCCGCCGTGTGTTGACTGCACGCCAGACCCTGATGAAGTGGATGAGAGTATAGGGAGGCTGCGCCGAGAGATCCAGCCCCTGACATTTGCGTTGGGCTTTCTCCTCCGGGTAAGTGCTGCGGTCACAACTATCCTATTTATCCCCTCCTCCTCCTCACGCCCGGTTGTTCCAGAACCATCTCTCAGGCGAGGGTCTGTCTGTGGCGTTGTACTTTAGTTCTTCCTTTGATTTTGTTTTGTGTTCCGTTAACCGCGTCTGCAGTACGCGTCGCCAAAAAAGAAAATGCGTCGTCAGCCGCGGCTCAGCCTCACGGATCGTCTGACCTCATCACAGTTAAAACACGGAGCACAAACTACACGACGGTGACTTTCACAATGACAGCGGCCCTTTCTCTTCCTAATACTTTACAAACATGTTTTGACGTTTTTTAAGATGTATTTAGTTTAGTGTGGAAATAACCAATACAATTGATATTGTGTGAAAATCAATTCATATTTGAGGGAGGACAGAGAAGCACCTTTGGACTGTAGCCGCCGAATGATTCAAGATCATTTTTCATTACTCCCTCAACTAGACACCATTTTTCCTGAAGGTGTACCAAGAAGTTGTCATAGTAGTCGCTGCTTTAATAAATATAATTGCAATGAGTAAAATCAAGGGAGAACAGCACTGCCAACAGCCCTAACCTCGGCTTTAGGATACATCAAATCAAATGAAGGAATGTTTAAACCACTAATCCTCTCCATTTAATTGCACATTCGAATCTGGAATTTCTCAATGAGAAAACATGCCGCAAGTCTGATCTTTGACCAGAACTGAATGTACATGGTGTGTAATTTACTTCTATGAATATTAGTGAGTTCATAGTTCTTTTACAATACATCATTCAAATTTTGCATTCCCTTGCAAAATAATATAACATATATAATAATATATAGTGGCACAGAAACACGCCTTACACACATTACACATTACACACAACAAAAACTTCTAAAAAGACTCAACTTCATTCACTCACACGTTTGGGAAATGTCTACTTTCCTCAGCCCTACTTTGTTGGTTTGTTTCGGTGTTTCAGGGGACGTCTGTGGAAGATAGACGGCGTTGTCCCCGCCCTATAGGTGCTAGGAGATGAACAGGATGCTTAAAAAAACAAAACAGTGGGCTCCCGCCAAGCAATCGTTTGGACATCTAATGGCGTCCGACCAGTCGGGCTTATAATGCAAGCCTTGTTGTGATTACCTGACGTAACGACAAGACAATCCAAACACAAGCTGGGATCCATTAACTGGTGCTGCGGAGAACTCCCTCTGAAGCGCCGCCGGAAGAACGCGGCGCCTCGAGAGCTTGAAACGGTTTCCAATGCCTTTTTTCATTTAACCCCCCCCCAACCGACTCTACCACCGACACCACACCCTATATATACCATAGCATACCCCCCCGCCTGAAGTGGGTGGAGGGGAGATCTTCAAAGCGGCTCCACATCCTACCTGCCACATCCAGTATCAGTGATGGACGGCAGCAGGCCTTAAGGTCCACTGCTAAATGGAGCACGAAACGAAAAAGGATTGTTGGAAACTGCTCTTACATCAACTGATATTCGTCTACTAAACGGCCCATTAAAGGCTTGTTTGAATTGCTAATATTTGTAAAAGCAAAGATAATATAGGTATTTTGGTGTAGCATAAACGGGGTTCCCTTTTAAACATGTCCAAGTCAAACTCCTTCACAGAGTTCATACACGTCTGATAAATGGCCAATCTACAAGCTCGCCATGTCAGACGTTTGTTTTAGACAGACAGCCGACCTCAGGTAATGCCTTACTTTGAGGTGGTGGACACTAAACGACGGTGACCGACATAATCCAAAACCAAAAAGAATGTGCGGTTTGGAGCAATTTTCATTTGGCTTCTCGTGTTAGTGAGGAACACCCTGTGTGTGTGGGGGATTTTTAAAGAGATCCTAAGAGTAATGATATACATCATTATTACACATCTTTTTTCCTTTGCATTTATTCCAAAGGGCCTCTTGTCAGAAACTACATTTCCAAAAACAACCAAATCTCACAACCCTGCGTCTGTTTCAGCTCCTGCATATTTGGCGAGTAGAAGCCTTGCGGGACTTACCTTGCTCCGATAACGCAAATCATTTATCAGCATTATGGTGGCGATTTCATTATGTCGACATAGTTTCCTAACGGTTCATCTGTCTTTCCTCTTGGCTGCGAGCCCCGGCTCTCCCCTTCGGAGCGAGACCTTCACTCGGGAGAACCGAGCGGCTGGATCTTCAGGAGGTTTTTGGGCGGCCCGGGACAGGATCTCAGCGTTTATCTCTGGGAGAAGTTTGCATGTGAGAGGAACTGCGATCATTAATGTATTATCCCACGCACGCCAGTTTCTACGCCCTCCAGTGAATAACGGAGAGAGTAAGAGCCAGCCAGACGTCTGCAAAGACAATTATGGCTGATAAAAAACACACACACATTACAAACGTGGCTTTTAGGGAAAGGTGTTTTGCGTCAAAGTTTCTTTCTGTGTGTTCAAACCGCACACACACGCGCGTGCACACACACACACACACACACACACAGTTACACATCAAAATGCCGGATGAACCCAGCAACAATTTTAACGAAAACATTACACAGGAAGAGTTAATTTTCTTGTGTGAGCGGATGTTTTTTTATTTGTGATAGGTCTTGAAATGTGTTAACCCATGGTTAACGTCATCTTCTGGTTGATGTTGATTTGTAGGGAAGGCACTAGGGGAGGTCCCGGAGGAGAGTTTCACAGTTTCACCGCAGAGAAGCCAACGTGGACAAACAAAGACCGACCGCACTGACCGATGCGAAGTTTTCAAGACATACAGACCCCCCGAATCAGACCCCCGACCCGACGAACCCTGTAGGAGGATCGACCGGAGGACCGTCGTGGTGGTCTTCGTGGTCCACTGTCCGGTTCTGGTTCGGCTTGGTTGATTCGGTAACAGACAAGCTAGGTACAAGGACAAAGAAGCTGAGGTGTCCTGATAGGCGTTTGTGTGTCGGGGAGGAAGGGGGGGGTGGAGGATGTGGTGGGGATGGGATCATGTGATGACCGTGGGTCCCGTGCGTCCGGTCCTCTCCTGGAGCTGGGAGACCTTCAGTGCAATGTCGACCAGCGGGGCCAGCATCACCTGCAGGCCAGAGGCACAGAGACGCAATGTTTAGGCACAACCACATCAGTCCCACCTCCTCCTCCTCCTCCTCCTCCTGTACTTGCGTTACATCTCGGTGTACGAGCTGCAGACATAATAGCACGCACTCACGCTCAGCTTGTATTTAAACGGACTACCAGTCTGGGTGATCAAACCATCGTAACCGTCTCTCCTGGCTTCGCTAAAACATCCGTTACCAATATAATTCGGCAAAATTACTTCCTTGTACCGATTCTGCTGAAGAGCATGTAGCGTGCGAGTGCCTGCCAAGAATGTAAACAATGGTAATATAAATCATATATATACTGATATATATATATTAGTGCTGTCAGTTAAACGCGTTATTAACGGCGGTAACGCAAACCCATTTTAACGTCGTCAATATTTTTATCGCGAGATTAACGCCAGTGTGTCCCACACATTGACGAGACTATGGCGCAGCGCAGCCCCCCCCCCCCAAGAAATCAAGGGACATTTAGAATATATTAAAATGTGCGATTAATTCCGAATTACAAGTTAACTACGACAGTAATGTGATTAATCGCGATTAAATATTTTCATCGTTTGACAGCGCTCATATATATATATATAGATATATATACTGTATATATAATCAAAAGGAACCAAAGCAAATGAAGCTTGAAAAGGCCTTCATGGTCATTGTTTTTCTGGTGTTCTCCGTAGCTTCCCGTCTGCATCAGTTAAAACGGCTTCATGAAGTGTCAAGATGGGGCTCTTAATCTTATTGTCTGCAGCAGGCTGTTTCCCTTCCCACTTTCCCTCTCCCTCCCCCCTTTAACACTTTCCCTCTCTCCCTCCCTCCTTTACCACTTTCTCTCCCTCTCTTCCCACTTCCTCTCTCCCATCGCTCTCCCTTTCCTCTCCGTCTCTCTAATAACCAACCATAACTCAAGTCCACCCCGACTTCAAATGCAAAGGTTTTTTTTTTTTTATATGACGACTGGAACGTGCAGAGTAGAGAGCGTTTCACCGGCTGGCCCAGGGGCCCCCTGATGACTACAGCAGGGCCCGGGGTCTTGTGTTCGGCTCAGAGCAGCAGAGCGTAAAGTTGGCCCGGTACCGGAGCAAGGGGAACCGTTAGCAACTACTCCCACACACGCTGCCGGGAGTCATGCGCTGGTCCAATCTCATATTAATCGCCCTGCTTCTTACAAGCTCTCACCTGCGTTGGAATAATACTGAAGTGTTTAGTGTTGAGTTGGGCCGTGTGGACGCAGGGTTTTGTTGTGTTGCTCACAGTGATCTCAGTGAGCTACGTTTCACTGATTGCCTGTTGGCCCAGATTCAACATTAGTGTTTCCCTTTGTAGGTCAAACTCTCTGAAGATGAACCCGGCACCGACAGGATGAGGTGTAGTAATACTTTCTTATGACAAAGTGGTGCTGACATTGTGACAGAAAAAGACTGAAAACAAAGACTCACAATAATCTAAAAACTGAGATATTCCTTGATCTATTGAGAGGAAAGTGTCATTTTTCTACGATAATATTTAAACGAGGAGAACTCAGCGGTGGTCTTGACCTGAGGGTCCTGGTAGATCTTCTGGGGGTCCTTCTCATAGCTGTCTATGTAGAGCCTGACGGTCGCCCCCGCACTGCCTGTGCCGCTGAGACGGAAGATGAGCCTGGAGCCATCGGAGAAGATGATCCTCAGGCCCTGAGAGACAGAGAGATGGAGAGAAAGACAGAGAGACATCCATGTCAACATTCATGAGAATTTTCTATGCCAAACACTGTTTACTTGCTTCATTAAATTAATTATACAGAAGTCAACTTCTATCATTAACGTTTTAAATAATGAATGAACACAACTTGCTTTCATGTGGAGATAGCGCTGCAAAACACACAAACAGACTTTATCTGAACATGTTTAATAAAAGGTCTGTGTCACTAGCTCACCTGGTTTTTAGACACACTCCCATCCACAGGGTCGGTGTAGGCAAAGTTATCGGCGACGGCCACTTCGTACGTCTTGTCACCTGACGAGAACTTCTTCCCCACAAAGGAGGGATCCAACATGGCCGTCTCCAGGTCTGTGATCATCTTGTTGGCTGCGTCAGAGTCCACCTCCTCATAATCATACCTGTAGAGAGAAGAGGTTCAACCTGGGCCAGAAGCCCTCAGAAGGAGCAGTAGTCATTTACAGGGGACATTTTTACGCTATTTAGGTATTGCTTAGTATTCACAAAAAAGTTTTATTTGTGTTTCTTTCTTTGTATCCATCTTAATGTAAAAAATAAATAAATAATAATCTAATGTTATTAACCTAATGCGGTGTAAATGAAAAGTCCCCTTTGGGGAGATGTTTATTTGTATTCTGCAGTTATAAGCTTCACCACATGGTGGGGCCATATCACGGTTAACAATAATATAGTGAGTCTGATTTTTTTTATTTTAAAGTAAAGTAAAGTGAGTAAAACACTTTTTCATATTCATTCCTTCTTGTAATAAAAAAAAAAGCATTGAGAGTGAGAGATGACTGATGTTGTGTCTAACAGGCCTGACCCAGTGCATGAGCCCTCCGGATGCCAATGTCTGATCTAAGTGCTCATGATGGCACTGATAGAAGAAACTGGTGCACAAGCTCCCTAGAGACACATGGAACCAAGACACACTCTCACACATGTACGCAAGCTATTATTTCACTGGTTAAACATTTTTAACCAAACCTGTAACCAGTGTGCTGACCTGGTGAAGAAGTTCCTGCCAAACTTGTGCCAGTGCTCCTTCATGATCTCCTCCACACTCTGCTTCCGAACGGCCAGGATGGACAGCCAGGCCAGCACCGCCCAGAGGCCATCTTTCTCACGGATATGGTCAGAACCTGGCTCACCACAGCAAAGAGGGGTTTAAACTTGATTTACTTTATCTTAACCTAATAAGAATTACAATGAAAAAAAGATTTCTATGAAAAATTGAACATTTAAACAATTTCAATTTGAAAATGTTTAAATGTAATTAATCAATAGCTCAATTTGAAAAACAGTTCCATTACATTAAAAAAAGATCTAGGCTGCGTTTCCCAATATCGATGTGTGTTTTCAAGGGATACACACACACACACACACACACACATGGGTAAGGTACATTTGCAGCCCTACTCCTTTTAGAAAAAAGGGACATTCTTACCTCAAATCTGAGCTAAAGAATAATGCATCATCCACTACAGAGCAAATTACATTAGCGCGGCACCATTGTTCTATGAAAACACTAACAACTATGAATCCCGTCATGTAGTCAACCCAGGGAGAGAAGAGAGAGAGAGAGAGAGAGAGAGAGATCGATGGCAAAAAGCAGAAAACGAGTGGAGCAACAGGAAACGGGGTTCACTTACACGTCAAGAGAGCGCTAGCTAAGTCATAGTGAAGGGAAGGCTCGCTCACCAGTGCCGAAGCTCTCTTCGCCACAGAGCGACAGCTTGCCAGCGTCCATCAGATTCCCAAAGAACTTCCAGCCGGTGGGCGTCTCATACAGCTGCATCTGGAGGGCTTTGGCCACGCTGGGACACAAAACACACATCCAATAATGGATCATATTGGATGTGTGGAGCCCATAACTCCGCTCGCGATTGCGATTGTTGGCCGGGGGGGGGACACTGCTAGCGCGTGTACCTCCGCTCGCGATTGCTTTTGTTTATTTTTATGAATTGCCTCGCGGGCCGGATCAAATGGTCTCGGAGGCCCCGGAGGCCGGAGGTTCCCCACCCCTGCGCTATGGCATCAGAATGCGACCTTGTGTGTTGTGTGTTCATACGTCAGAACGTAACCTCGTAGTGACGTGTGTTCATACGTCAGAACATGACCTCGTAGTGACGTGTGTTAATACGTCAGAACATGACCTCGTAGTGACGTGTGTTCATACGTCAGAATGTGACCTCGTACGACCAGTGCTTCGATGGTACGCGCGAGGGCCGTAGACACACCCAACCCAGCTCTGCCTATTTCCGGTCATTTCTACGTTGGACGCGCCCTTATTTTTATTTCCACCAGCCTGACAGCCATGACAGCGTTAATTGTATTCTGTTACACTCGGCGGACAGCTTTATGCAAAGCATGTATGTCTAACTGCCACATGTAACAGAATACACGTGTATTCTGTTACATGTGGCGTTGGTTTGAATTCTAATCTATGAAAGCAATGGAGCCAATGGACTGAATGATATAATTATATGAAAGAACAAATAATAACGAATCACACTGTTGAGAACTCTACTCTGCACGTATGGCGATGTGTGTCCAACACAACAACACACACAATTATTGTATTTAGTTTTATATTATAGCCTATCGTGAGATTGGATTGATTCGTTTTAGAGACATTTATTATATTTGATTTGTTTCAGACGGAACACACAATTATATCCGCGAATTCACTGTCCTTTTTCAATGAGCTATTTAGTTTTGCAAGCGAATACCATCAAACTAAAATCACTGCTTCTATCTAAACCTTCATTAACCTTTTTAATTAGCCCTATATAGTTAAACCTTCATTAACCTTTTTAATTAGGCCTATATAGTTATAAGAACGAATGAATCAAGCTGTTGAGAACTCCATACTTTGCATGCATGGTGATGTGTCTCAGACACAAGAACGCAGTTATTGTATTTAGTGTTAGGCCTATATATATATATTACGTATACATTACAATTTGAGAGACATAGGCCTATTCTTTTGAGAGACATTTAATTTATCTGGTAGACTTAGTATATTGTATATAATATATAGAGACACAGTTCTATTTCTCATTGGTGCCATCATGACTGATTTCTGGCGAAGCTGGGATTGGATGGCGGTTCTGCCGTCACCTTTGTGGGCAGGCATTTCATTTCATGTCTTTTTTATCTCGTGCTGGTGGGGGCTCGCGTTTTTTTTCATATTTTGTCCTGCGAGGCGTTTTTCGCACGCCTGGGGTGCAGCCGTGTTCACACATCAGAATGTGACCTGTAGTGACGTGTGTTCATACATGGTTCATACGGCGTGCAGGGGAACAGCCCACCACACCGAGAGGAGGCAGCACAGAATTACTAAGTCTCCCTCAGACAAAAATAAAAAAAAATAAAAAAAATGATAGGTCCAATCAGAGAGCCAATTAACTGAAGCCATCAGGTTCTAGACTTACAGAGACGGGAAGAAGTGTGACAGCGTGACAGTGCTACTTACCTTCTCCGATGAGGTCTTGCCTCAAAGACTAGGCTTAGGATATCTTAGTTTTCCTGTGAGGCCATATATGCGGCCTCCACTGAGATGTTTCAACTGCCATAGGTATGGTCACGTTGATGAAAAGAGAATGTGTTAAATGTGGTGATGACCATGACCATTTAAAGGCATGCAAAGAGGAGATGAAGTGTTACTGTGTAACTGTGGTGGAAACCATAGGTCTTTGGGCTGGACCAATGTCCAGTCCAAAGACCATTCAAAAGAGTAATATTTATATACATTAGGTTTCTTATATTCTTGTTGTAAAAATATTTAGAATCAAATGCTGTTAAAAAGCAGGGTGCTTTTCAAACCCTACCTGTTGGTTCACTTCACAATGGCAGCCGCAAGTAACGTTCCCGCTAGTGAGGAGGACATTGTGTCCCATTTATTATCTACTCCGTTTTCTAGATTAACTTTTAATGAAAAGTTGGAGTTAATCGGAAGAGGAAGACCCACACTTCTTTTTTCCCCGACGGGGGAAGGGGGGTCAGAGGGCCATGGGTTAAAAGTCACGGTTCACTACTGTAATACACTAAACTAGGTGTCTAGTTTGCCAAGAAAAAGGAAAAGGAATAGAAGAAGAAGACGTCTTTTTTTTAAAACAATGGCGGCGCCTGAGGAAGTGTAGCAATCTATGGAGCAATCAAAACTTTTATCTGAAATAGACTGAATGTTAAAAGATGAACAGAAATTTGCATGGAAGGCTTTTCTCAGAGGAGAATATATTTTTGCTTTACTTCCCAAAAGATTCAGCAAGAGTGAAGAGAGCAAGAGCGTCACTTAGTCATTTCATCTGATGGGCTGAGTTTTTTGAGCAACGTAAGGCTGTGGCCATATTTGGACATAAATTGCTGCCCAGCCAAGGCCAGACTGATGTTCAAGGCTAACCTCACAAGGCTAACCTCTCAAGGCTAACCTCACAAGGATAACCTCACAAGGATAACCTCACAAGGCTAACCTCTCAAGGCTAACCTCTCAAGGATAACCTTTTGCCACAATAAGGTCTTTGAAATTAAACTTCTTGGGGCTTTTCCCAGCAAATATTGATATATGCGATTCATTTGATTAATTAATCAGCATATCATGTAATTAATTTATACAAAATTGTAATCGATTGACAGCTCTAATATATGTGTGTGTGCATGCGTGCGTGTGTGTGTGTGTACCTGCTGAGCGTCTGCTAACTGTTTGAAGCTAGCTAGCGTAGCTCCCTGCTGACTGCAGGCGTTCTGAGCCTCCGTCAGATTCATCTGGTACCTGATCCCCTGGGGGGAGGGGAGGTAGAACACCCCTGCTGTACGGGCTGTTCACACACACACACACACACACACACACACACAGACACACACACACACGTATTTTATATTGTTTTTATTATAGTATTTTCTATAGTGTTTTACATGGTTTTTAATGATTGGTGGCTCTCCTATCTTGATGTATTCAAGTTGGTCGATATGGAAACATGGACCATCCATCTCAGTATCACCAGTTACCTAGCAACCGCCCAGGACTGGAGCCAAAATGTCCGTCTGACCCCTCCCAATGACTTCATTTCATTTATTTCAATAAGCACTTTCAATAACACTTCAAGTGAACTAAGCTGCTATGTACACTAATATGTTAGGTACATTCAAATGTTTAGTACACTACATTTCAGTTCACTAATATGTCTTCACGATACTATTTGCTTTATTCACTCGGCGGCCATCTTGAACTCTAAGTGATGCTGGGAGGGGTTCCGGAAGCTGATGGAAGCTTGTTGATTTGTTACTGATACTGTAGCCTGCTACACCGTTTTGACCATCGCTACCATGCTGGCGTCAGCCCGCTCTTATGAGCCTGAATGTTGCCCATAGTGTCCCACAAAACCCTGAACTGAAATCAGGAGAGATCCCGGACCTGAACTACAAACTAACACCTAGAAAGTTATATATAGCCAGCCATGTGTTACCATGGTAATTATGGATGAGAGCAGGATGTGTTACCATGGTAATGATGGATGAGAGCAGGATGTGTTGCCATGGTAATGATGGATGAGAGCAGGATGTGTTGCCATGGTAATGATGGATGAGAGCAGGATGTGTTGCCATGGTAATGATGGATGAGAGCAGGATGTGTTGCCATGGTAATGATGGACGGGAGCAGGATGTGTTACCATGGTAATGTAGGTCCTTGCAGGAGGCCTGGGCATGGCAGCCTCCGTTCTCCTCCAGACAGCGGTCCACCGGCGGCACCACCCTCTCCAAACACTGAACTCCATTACCCACGTACCCCAGCTCACACTCACACTGACGCTGGCTCTGGAGGCAAGACACAGACTCAGACAAACAGACAGAGAGAGAGAGAGAGACAGACAGGCAGGCAAAGAGATAGGTAGGCAGGCAGACAGTGAGAGAGGGAGAGACAGAGAGAGAGAGAGAGAGAGAGACTCTTCTTGCTAATGCCTTGCCATGTCACAAGGAATTTCACTGTTCAGAACAAC
>OMKN01082331.1:0-28010 GCA_900302345.1 Melanonus zugmayeri
CACCTATGGTCACGAGCTCTGGGTAGTGACCGAAAGAACAAGATCGCGAATACAAGCGGCCGAAATGAGCTTCCTCCGTAGGGTGGCTGGGCTCAGCCTTAGGGATAGGGTGAGGAGCTCAGACATCCGGAGGGAGCTCAGAGTAGAGCCGCTGCTCCTTCGCGTCGAAAGGAGCCAGCTGAGGTGGTTCGGGCATCTGATCAGGATGCCCCCCGGACGCCTCCCTATGGAGGTGTTCCGGGCACGTCCAACTGGGAGGAGACCACGAGGTAGACCCAGAACCCGCTGGAGGGATTATATATCCCTCCTGGCCTGGGAACGCCTCGGGATCCCCCAGGAGGAGCTGGAAAGCGTCGCTGGGGAGAAGGACGTCTGGAATAGCCTGCTCAGCCTACTGCCCCCGCGACCCGACTCCGGATAAGCGGTGGACAATGGATGGATGGATGGATTTTCTTAGTTGCACACATCCCACGAAGCTTGATATGTACTATGAAGTCATTATTCAGTCCCATCTCAATCCCTCAACATTTGGTGTGAAAGTAGAGTTCCACATTCAACATTTCTACTCGATATGACAAAATGTCATTTTAGACATTTATTATACATGTATCTACTATTTTATTCATATATTCCACTACTTTTGTGAAGCTAAGACTTTGGTAAACCCATGTCAAGCACCAAAACAATTCGTCCACATGAATAAAGGTATGTTTTCACATGAGATATGAAGATGAAAATCGAAATTCAAATGATCAGCTTTTGGGCCAAATTATCTCTTTATACAAAGCTCTAGGACAAAAGAGAGGCTCCACAAAGCTGAGATTGTTCTGAACATTTTGATTACAAACACTTGGGTATTATTTATAGGCATATGCCTTTAAAAGGCACATTTATGAAGCTATGTCAAAATCGAGAAAACCCCCAAAAATGGGGGGTGGGGGGGGGCCAGGCCAGGGCATATCGGGACTTGTACAAATATGGTTTGGTGCCACCAATACTCCCAGTTAATACTAAATGCTGATTAAAATGGTGGGAACAAAATATGTTCTGTTTTCTACAGAGACTGTCACTGTGTACTTTATAGGCATCATGTAGCAAGCAAATATTATGGTTGTAATTGGCTCTGCTCTATTAGATATGGATGATGTGTTGTTATTTTAACATGGTCTAGCTTAAAGCTGCTGAAGATAAGATTCGAGAGTTGTAGAGACCAAAAAAACACCCTGTTCCTCTGCTCGCGCCCTCTGTTTCTCTGCCATTGAGAATTTTGTTGCATTTCAAGCACCTGTGATTGACAGGCAAGATGGATTCCCCGAACCAATCAGGGAAGAGATGCACTGATTGGTCAGAAATTAGTCAGGAGCTATCTAAATGGTCTCATACAGAGGCAGGCGTAGTCAACTCTAAACATAATTCTCAGAGCATTTCACTCACTAAAAGGTGGATGGCTATGCTATTTCTAACAAAATACACTCAAATAATAGGCCTAGCTCTTAAATCATACCTACATCACCTTTTAAATGTTGCATTTTCCTTGTTTGAAAGACTTCTCCTGTGTCATCATCATTTCATGAGTGAAAACAAAACTGAATGTCTTTGCTTAGCCATCACTAGGTCTACATTACAAATCATTGGTTCTCAAAATGCTCTTGTAGGCCTTCAAATGCAATTGAAGGATAACATTGTTGAAATGTTAATATCAAAGCACCGTCCATTACAAATGTTGTTACATTTAAACATTTTTCATTTAAGTCAATAGTTTAAATCAAATCAAGAAAAAAAATTATAATTATTGTGAGGGGGGGGCTGCTGACGTGATCGGAAAATTCTGCATATAGGGTGCTATATGGCGGGCGAGCGTGGCGGGACACTTCTTCTCAAACCCCCAAGCTTTTCCCCAAGGCAAACACCGTGAGCCACACAACAATCAACTCTCGAATACAACCTCAGATCAGAAGAGACGACCCGCTGAACTTAAGCATATCAGTAAGTGGAGGAAAATAAACTAACCAGGATTCCCCTAGTAGCGGCGAGCGAAGAGGGAAACGCCCAGCGGCTCCGATTGGTTCGCGGATCTTATGATGTCATAAAATCCAAGCATAATCCCGCCCAATTCAAACCCAAAATCAGGAAAGAGTAAAAAACGTAAATATTTCAGACATGGATTGAAACTAATCTCTAATTAGTTTCAATCCATGTCTAATGCTTACTAGTAGACCCCATTCCAAGACCCTACATTACATAGTTAAGTTATTGTGGTTTTGGGTGTCCAGGATATTTAATTTAACATTGACACGTAGGCCTATCTGTGTGTAGGAAAATGTGTTTGAAAGTAAGGTCACTTTCATTTAATATTCACTATCAATTAATATTCACTTTTATTGAGTGTTAGCCTAGTAGGCTAATATTTGACAACATCACTCACCTGCCAGCATGTCTCAGGCTTGTCTCAGTTGTCATGCATCGACAACTATTGTATCTGAAATAATGACTGTTATTAAATGGGTAAATGCTGGCCTCTCGAGTGGTTTTGTTTGTATTCTAGACCGCTGTGGAGTGTGCATACTATAACATATAACAGTAACATATTTAACATACATCACACATAACGTTCCTGTCAGAAGGGCGGGGCCAGAGGAGGACCGTGGACAGGAGGACACGATGCGTGCGCAAGGATACATCATCACGGTTACAGTAGGATGGGATTCTGGATTTGAATCAAGAAGAATGACCTGATTTAAACGTGGGCTACTATATGTTGTCAGTCGGTCACACGACGTGGCTAAATCCACCATTTTCACACGATTAAAGAGTCCATTTTCTAAGGATGCGTCGTGGCTCGCGGTACCCCGTCGTGATGTCCGCACGGAGATCAATACGCGGTCGTTTCGCAGCGTCTGGGTCCGCCGCTCGGAATGTAAATAGTCCTGTTATTCAAAGCGACTAAAGCTATTGTTGTCGGAATCTCCGGATTACACGGCAAGGATTCCCGTCTGTCCATCTTTCTCTGACGAGGTATGTAAGGTGTACAGTCGAATCCTATTCTCATCCTTAACAAGACTGCCCATCTCTGATGGCTGAATTAGATACACAAAGCATAACGTAGGCTACAATACCTGCGCAATATTAGGCATCGTATTCACTGATCTGCATTTAAGAAGAAAAAAAAAATAATACATCATTTAATAAATGTGGGTTTGTGTTCACAGTGAAGAAACGTCTCATGGATTATTCTGTAACGGAGCTTTCAACATGCATTGTGCGTAAATGGTGCCTGGTTTATTTGATTAATATAACACAACTTCATTAGAAAAATAGCTGTAGATGTAAATAAAACAACCACACGTGCTTTGGACGTGAGAAGAGGTAACGTTAGGCTATTCAATATGATAGGTTTACGGGAAAATTGTAATTTTACACAAGATGTTGAAATTCAGAAAAATTTAATGATCCGCCGGCTAATACGTTTCAGATCCTATGGATAATTAACGCACGCACACACGCACACAGACAGACATACAGACAGACACCATTTAAGGGTCACCATTAAGTTACCATAGCCCTACTATATGTCCATGTGTACTAATGTAATCGCCCACAGCAATGCATCCTGGGTACAGGTGGGTACAGGTGTACATCATAAGTAGGTTTAGCAAGTCCTCTGCTGTGGTAAATAAACTAACTTTGGCAAGAGGTAAGACAGAGACCTCACGGGCCCTGCAGCTGCTGTGTTGCATACCTCACCAATAAACAGCATACAACATACAGTGACTTAAGACTTGTAAGGTAAAACAAACGTATACAGCTATTCCAAATCAAAGATGTATACTATGATAGCAGCCAATCATGAGGCAGAATAATAATAATTTTAAAGGCTGGTAAACTCGGGGAGCTATGAGGATCATTTAAGCTTGGCACAGCAAGTTGATTTCTGGAGTTAGTGCAAACTAACCTAACCTAAGAACATGTTAAAATGAAAGTGAAAGTAAAAAAAAACAATATCAAATATCAAAAAAATAATTTACAAGGTTTGTCTGCACTTTCCCCAGAATCTACTTTAAAGAGTATTATGTCACCCCTCTCTGAGAATGAAGCTGAAATTATCCCAGAAATATAGCATGTTATAATGCTATATAATGCTAGATAATTTACTACCACCTTTACTGTGGCTTCTATGGAAAATAAACACATCCATGTATTCGTTAAAAACACAACATGACACATTAAGACATTAGATGAAAACAAATTAGTTTGTTGTACTATGATTAGACCTAAGTGTTAATGGTATAAAAGGAGCTGATCCCTTTACTGAACAGTATAGACTCACCTTATACTATGGCCTTTAGCCAGGCTCCTTTCAATGCTATGTCCCATTAATAAAACACAGGATCAACTTCAAAACAAATCCTCTACAATTTAGTGGCCATACAATATACAGATATACAGATCATTCAAATTAAATGTGGAGGTAATTCATATAGTCATTCATAAATAAATGATTATCTAATAGGACAAATGGTATATTTTCACCCTTAAATAACAAAAGCATGTAGACAGTAAAGCATGTATTTGCTTCATCCATGTTCTTGGTCTGATTATTTCTATTCTACTGGGTTACTGGAAATACGGTGGAGGACTTAAAGTGCCAGTGTTTTTGTTGTGTGTGTGTGTGAGGGGTACATGGAAAAATAAGGAGGAATGAACATAGTGCAGCAATAAACATGATGCATATGCACATATATGTGCATAAGACTGAAATTTCAATCCTTTTGTGATAGCAATGGTGTATCAATCGTTAGAAGTTCAAGCTAAAGTCCACAAGGCTGTATTCCAGTATTCCAACAGTGTAAGGCAGTGATGCTGTACGAGAGGATAGTATCGGTTGTTATTTATTTTATCTTAAAGACCCTGGACACCTGGCTTGAAGTAATAAAAATGCATATATGATATCATAGTTGGGTGTCTCATTAAGCATCCACAAAAATTGGAGTGAAAAAGAAGTTCATAACTGTTAGAAAACCTAGATTTAAAAAAGCTGCTAATTTTGCTGTTGAGACTTTGCCAAGAACATGTGGGCGTGTCAGATCCCGTTTTGAGTGACTTCTCCCTGGCTCCGCCCATGTCAAACGATCTCTCATTTCCATGACACGATGGAGTCGGTGTAGTCCAGCCCTATATGTTTGAGCCATGTTATTCATCAGAGGATGAGGCAGAAGCCTCAAAACAATTCATTTGAATTGGTCACTGAATGATGAGTTACAAAATGACGAGGTGTGTCGAGGTCTCTCTGTCGGTGGTGGGTGGGTGCGGGCGAGCAAATGACGGCAGGCGTGTCCCGGCGGGACGCTTCTTCTCAAACCCCCAAGCTTTTCGAGCCATGCAACAATCAACTCTCAAATACGACCTCAGATCAGATCAGACGACCCACTGAACTTAAGCATATCAGTAAGTGGAGGAAAAGAAACTAACCGGGATTCCCCTTGTAGTGGCAAGCGAAGAGGGAAACGCCCAACGGCTCCGATTGGTCCACGGATCTTATGGCGTCATAAGATCCAAGCATAATCCCGCCCAATTCAAACCCAAAATCAGGAAAGAGTAAAAAACCTAAATGACAACTATTTATAACTATACTATTTAGATGCTTACTAGTATGTACATAAGACCCTAAATTACATAGTTAGAAGGCTTTTGTGGATTTGGGTATACAGCGTATTTCATATTTTGAAAAGGACACATTACAGTGCATATATTGTTGTATTATTAGTATCATACTGTCATGCATTTTGGTCACTTTTGACTTCTTCTCTGCTGTACCCACAGGAGCCTGTACCCAACCTCGGCCTATACCTCCACCAGGCACCTATATCTGTCTGCTTACCTCCAGCCCCGCCTCAATTATGGATCCCGGTTCCCCTGTCCTCTTCCTCCTGTCCCTGCTCCTCCTGTTATCGAGTCCAGGCCCTGGCCACGGCACGCTCTCCTGCCCCACTAGCTGCCGATGCTACAGCCTGACTGTGGAGTGTGGCTCCATGGGCATCCGGGACATCCCGAAACACGTCCCGCCCACCACACAGGTACCTGCATGTGGATGTGTCCACACTGTGTGTAGAGAGTAGAATTAACATATAATGAATGTTTCAACTAGCACAGTGTCAACATTGATTTACATTTTTGTGAGCTCCATAAAGAAATGTATATATAGAAAAAGAAAATACTAACCTTGTATTTCTGATTCATATGGCTACTCTGCACTCCGTCCGGATGTTTTTTGAAACCCTAACCCTGTGCAACACTATAACTTTTTTCTGTCTGTCTCACTGGTAAGTTGCTTTGAATGAAAGCGCCTGCAAAGTAAATGTAAATATTCCATAAAGCAAGGGAAGTAAAGCCATTAAATACATACTAAAGTCCATGTTATGAGGGATGAGTAATGAATAAACAAAGGATTGTTTGGATGACAGAGCCCAGCTGTAGCGAGGCAGATCACACCACGACTGCAGGGAGTGGTCATTCTCCATCTCATGTGCACTTTATTCCATGTCTTCCTAACTATAGTCTTCATATTTTCCTTCTCTTTTGTCTTTCCGACTACTGTTGGCTCTATCCAGACCATCTTCCTTCAGGACAATATGATTGGTCAGATTCGGCGAAAAGACCTCCCACAACTGAGGCGGCTGCACTACCTCTACTTGCAGGTAACCACACACACACACACACAAATACATAATGTAAAAACATACAATGTAAACAGTTATTGTGGGCTGCTCTGTCCACTGATGCTCACATGGAAGTGTGCTTAGTACTTGGCAGTTTTTCTGCATGGCCTATACAATTCTGTTGCACAGTGATGGTAATAGGTCTGCACGGCCATGCATGCTTGAATATACTGTTTGTAACCCATTCCTGGGCCTTGATTTAGAGATCCAGGAAAAAAATGTCTAGCTTTTTCCCCCCTCAATTGGATGCTGATGAGACCCCTGCCCCCACCAACACAGACTAGTGATAAGCCCTGCCAAATGTTGGCTATAACACTAAGAAACGCTAATTAACAATGAAAATATGCCACACAATTCTAGTAGCCTATATGCAATGTCAGTGCGTTGCGTTGATTTTCAAGTAGTGCATGCATTGGATTTTTCCTACTTGTGTTGAAAACGCATCCTTCTGCCAAACCGGATATAGTATTTAGTATAATATAACCACTCTAATATAATAATGTGATGTTTAATTACGGAGTTGGTGTTGGTTGGGTACTGTGCGTATCCAGCAACATACAGGCAGCATTTCGGCATAGACTCACAGAGAGATCGAAACCCAGTGGCATAACTGTAGTCATTGTCGTTCGAAAATGAAATAATCGGAGGAAAAACAACAAATGTTGTAATGTTTAAAAAAAAAAAAAACATGTCAATAACAATTCTATCGTCTTCCAAAACGCCTGGGCATGCACCGCATTCACAGCTTCTAAAACGCCTGGACATGCACCGCATTCACAGCTTCTAAAACGCCTGGGCATGCACCGCATTCACAGCTTCTAAAACGCCTGGACATGCACCGCATTCACAGCTTCTAAAACGCCTGGGCATGCACCGCATTCACAGCTTCTAAAACGCCTGGACATGCACCACATTCACAGCTTCTAAAACGCCTGGGCATGCACCGCATTCACAGCTTATATGGACCGCTTGCCACTGGTATATTCCACACAATACATAAACAATTAAAACTATAAAACTAATATTTCAGTTTGCTGGTGGTGTTAGTGGTAGTTGTTGGCAGTTAAATGTTGACCTTTGTCAGTGTCTCCAGCAAGCTACCAAAGGGATAAGGGTGCGTGTCCACCAACGAGCTGTATTTTAGAGCTGGCGCTGTTTTCTCATTGTTTACAATGCGTAGGTCGCACTTCCGAGCGCTGCAGACGAGCGCTGTGCTCTATGCGCTTTTTAGCGCTATAGCGCTTGGCGCTTTTTTCAGTTGAAAAAAGTTCAACTTTTTGGGCTAAAGCGCAGTAGAGCACAGCTCATCAAGGTCACTTTGAGCTCAGTCGACCAATCAGGTCAAAGAAGGGCGGGCCCATGAAATGGCGATGGCATGTTTTTGAGTGGAGCCTCAAACCTATTCCAAACTAGCAACAAAAACACCAGGTAAAAAAAGAAAGGTAATATCAGGTAAAGACAGGTATATACGGATAAAACAAGGTAATATGAAGAGATATCGTTGCTACTAGCCTTCTGCGTATCCGGTATCGTAGCAAAAAAAAAAAGCAGCTTGTGGTGGACATACGCAGAGCGCCCAGCACTATCCCAGTGCACTCTCAGCAGCTGTGCCCTTGGCGCTGAGCCCTAAAATACAGCTCGTTGGTGGACACACACCCTAAGTCATTTTTGTAGAATGAACACCAAGAAAAACATTTTTTTGGCCAAAAGCCAAAGATCCAGTTGTGAATCTGTCATCCTATAAAGAAACTGAATATAAAATGGTGATTTACTGAGTCAGTGTCTTTGAATGGTGGTTTGGATTTGGGATTTGGAATAAGCCCCATTAATTAATAACAAGTGTGGATTCAAACCAAGGTCAATGTGAAAAAATAAAATAAAAATCTATTTTCAGAACATAATAGAACTATTTTCATTTTTCTCCTCTGAAGGGTGACATGTTCAAAACAACAGGATGCAAGCAGAGAGGCTAAGTAGCTTTAGCTTGTTGTGTGTTGGTTCATAAACTAGTTTTAAAAGGTACAATAATGCAAAAATGTTTTGTTTCAAATGCGCTCTACTCTAATACACATTCTGTCATGTAGATGCTAACTTTAAGGCTACAGGGATTTAGGTTAATTGCGCCGACTCTGCCGCAATGTTTAGCAAGCCTTGCTTTTTGAGGGTGGGCAGGGTTTGGAGAGAGTAGGGAAAGGGAGGGTTGAGGAGCCGAGTTTAAAAAAAACCCTTACCTTAAACATCTCTGCGTGTTTTCAGAACAACACCATCTCGGCCGTGGAGCCCGGCTCCTTTCAAAACCAGCATCAGCTGCTGGAACTGGCTCTGAATGGGAACCGGATTCACCTTGTGACAGCCGAGATGTTCCAGGGGCTGGAGCACCTCCGAATCCTCTACCTGGCAGGAAATGACATCACACAGCTACAGGATTACACATTCCGGGGCTTGCAGGTGCAACCAATTTCAAAGGATGTCACTCATAAACAAATAACCTAATTGCGATATGTCATTGGTGAGTGTGTGTGTGTGATTTTTTGGTCTCACAGCGCCTCCAAGAACTCCACTTACAGCACAACAACATAGAGATGCTGTCGGACCAGGCGCTAGTTGGCCTGACCTCCTTGGCTCTGCTGGATCTGAGCAGAAATAACCTGCACACCATCGGTGCAGCATGTCTACGGCCTCTGGTCAGCCTGCAGGTGCTGCGTATCACAGGTGAGAGAGAGACACAGGTGAGAGAGAGAGAGAGAGACAGATAAAGAGAGAGAGAGAGAGGTGCATGAGGGTTTGGACCCACATCACAGACATTGTCACATAGACATGTCTGACCGAGACCAAATAAGTTCTTTGTGGACAAACTTGTTTTATACTTTTTAACTTTTATTTCCCCGTCACTATTGAGACAGAAATCAGAATTCTGATTGCTGAAATAAAACAAATGAAATCACGCCCGCAATGAATTTCTGACCAATTGCACACATTGGTCGGCAAGTTACAAAATCTTGAAGGTGCACAAAATGCCGAAAAATAAGTTCAGTGAGGTATGCGTTTATTCATTTCCCCCGAGATCACGTCATTTTGTTCTTGCGACCTCGCCAAACGTCTTTTCCTCCAGAAGTATGCTGCCCGCTTACGACTCCCCATACCTTGGTCTCACCTCAGAGCCGATGCATTCCCATACCCGAGCATATACAACAGGGT
This sequence comes from Melanonus zugmayeri, assembly GCA_900302345.1. Classification (NCBI taxonomy): domain Eukaryota; kingdom Metazoa; phylum Chordata; class Actinopteri; order Gadiformes; family Melanonidae; genus Melanonus; species Melanonus zugmayeri. Next base: position 9,915 of record OMKN01082331.1, read on the forward strand.
TATTCAACTATATTGTTCAGGGGGCCACATTGTCAGAAAGCTAAGAGCCCGGGGGCCGAACATTTCCCTGAGCTATTAATGATTACATGGAATAAACTAGTCACGCACATCCCTTTTCTTTCACTTTCATTGTATCATTTTAATCAATACCAGACAGCAGCCAGTCCATACAAAAAAGTAGGGAATCTGTGGTTACAAGGCTTGATACAGAAGTGCAAAATGTTACGTCAAAGAGACATGAGGTGTTTCGGTCCATATCCACAAATGTAGAAAACAAAATGCATAGTATCAGTTCAGCAGTATCAATTTTATACTTTATACAGTATTTTATTTTTGCCAGACTTCTTCAGTGAGAAAAATTCAGACGGGCCGTATTTGGCCCACGGACGCTAATTGAATAGGCCTGCTGTACAATATATGTATAGTACAACTGTTGTAATCTAGTGTGCATACATATTACAGGAATATATTTCAGGGTCCAGTTAAATCTGATTGGAGCCTCACCTGACCTCTCTCTCCTTATAAATAAATAACACTCCCAACCACAACTACTGTGAATAAATATGCCAGATAATGCAAGAGATGCCTCTGCCTCTCTATCGCCACATCCTTGAAGGAAATTCCCTTCTCACTGTTCTCACCGAGCCAGCGAGGGCAAACAATCCGGTCTGGCCCCCTAGTTGGCCTGGTACTCCTCAGGGTTGAGCTTGGCAGAGTGCCTATCGCTTAAAAGAAATGGAGGTTAGGAGGTTGGCGACTTTTTTGTACATGGATTTGATTTGGTGGCAGGTGTCTACTTCTATCTACTTCTCTTATCTGTTCCAAAACAAGGAGACATGAGGTGTTTTGGTCCATATGCACAAATGTAGAAAACAAAATGAATAGTAAAACAGTATTATCAGTATTATACTTTATACAGTATTTTTTTGCCAGACGTCTTGCATGGGCCATAGAAAAATTCAGACGCACCAGCCTGCGGGCCGCTAATTGAATAGGCCTGATATACAATATATGTCGACACACTTTTTGAGGTGCCCAGAGCAGTGCATTTGAAGCTGTATAACTGGGGACTCTGCTCTTCTGTGCTATCCCACATTCTCCTCAGACAACCCATGGCGGTGTGACTGCGCTCTCCACTGGCTTAGGAGCTGGATCGATGAGGAGGGCCAGCGTCTGCTCAGCTCTGCCGAGCGGCGGCTGGTCTGCACCGAGCCCCCACGCCTCTCGCACCTCAGCCTGGTGGAGGTGCCCCTCAACAGCCTAGTGTGCATCCCCCCTCTGGTGCAGCTGGAGCCTAGGAGGCTAGCCGTACGACTGGGGGAGAGTCTCCGGGTGTCCTGCCATGCCTCAGGATACCCACGACCGCAGGTACTATATGCATATACACCCTGCACCTAGTCCGGTGAAGCACACCTTACAGAGTTGTATTCACTGTCTGCAAAGTTTGAAATCAATTGTTTTAGAGTATTCTTGTACTTGTCCATCGCCAACTGTCTGCCAATCAACAGGGACCAGATGAGCAGTATTTGAGTGCCTGTAAATGGGCTGACATTTGCAATTTGTCACATTCAAAATGAGGATCAATCGGTATAATTAATATCGCCAACAAGATCAAAGAAGACTTACCAAAAAGTGCACCATTAACAATGATATAAACAATGATCCTATATATATGTATATCATTATAATGATCCTCACCCGCCTGCAGGTGACCTGGCGGAAGGCCTTCCAGGGTAAAGTGGTGCTGTCTCCCAGAGGACTGGTGCACGAGCTGGGGGGCGGAGGGGCCGGGGGCGGAGGCGCAGGCGTGGCCAGAGAGGAGGACGAGGATGACGCCTCAGAGGAAGGGAAGGTGCATCTGCAGAAGAGCGAGGGGGGCGAGCGCTTTGACCCCGACACGGGCAGCGGCATGCTGTTCCTCAGCAACGTAACGGTGGCCCACGCCGGCTTCTATGAGTGCGAGGCCTGGAACGCCGGGGGCGTCGCCCGGGTCACCTTCCAGCTGGCCATCAACTCCTCCACCTCGTCGTCCTCGTCCTCGTCCTCGTCTTCCATCTGGGCGTCCTGGTCCCAGGTGAGCGCGCCCTACTACCCCTCCTGGCCACGTCTGAGGAACCACCGGCCTGCCTCGGGCTCGGACGTCAGCCGCGAGCCGCTGTACGCCCTGGGCAGCATGGCCTTCAGTGCCCTGGGGCCCGCCACTCAGACGGCCATCGCCATCGGCATCTCCCTGCTGGCTCTCACTGCGCTGCTGCTGGTGGCCATGATCTACAGCCGCCACCAGCAGAGGGAGAAGGAAGCGGATGTGTCAGAGAAGGTGTGTGCTTTGTCAGGGAGATGATATAATAGTGGCTCAGCTTCTCAAGTGGATGCAGATAAACCCAATCTGATTTAACCTAGAATAAGCAACCAATGCAATAGTGTCATAGACAGGTTATTCATTTGATATGTTTATTTTGTATTTCTTTGATATGATTTTAGGTAGACTTAAAGAGGGACATCAACTTATCACTATAATGCACCAACAGTCGCTTCTTAACACAGTCGCTTATATCGCTTCCAAAGTTTTCTTTTTAAGCAACTTTGCAAAATATTAAAGAAAGGGATTGCACATTGCAAAACTAACTTCCCCTGATCAGTTGTCTTAGCGAAAGAACAGCATGGGCACTCGTCTTTTCATAGAGAATGTCAGCAATAGGAAACACTGCTTTTATCTTAAGAAACTGCTTTTATCTTCAGAGATTGTGATTGTGATGAACAGATGTACAAGAAGTAATCCAAGTGATCTAAAAGCATATGAACCCACAACACTTTGTGTGAACCCCTGTAGGAGGAGAGCATCCTGTATGTCAACGACTACTCCGACGGACCCACCACATTCGCCCAGCTGGAGGAGTACCGCGACGAACGGGGACACGAGATGTACGTGCTGAACCGGGCCAAGCCCGTCCTGGCTCCCGCACCTCCTGCCACCGCCGCAGCCGCCGCAGTGGCCTCCACCACCCTGGGGGGCTACCCTGCGGCCCCCTCTGAGAGCCTGTCCTCCTCCAGCCCCGTCCGCTCTGCAGGGCCCGGACAATCCATGAGCCCAGCCCTGGCCCCCAAGAAGCAGCATCAACATCAACAACAGCAACAGCAACTACAACAACAGGAAAAGCAGGAGCAGCAGCAGGAGCCAGACATACGGACCATGCGGAGGATGGCGGGGGAGGGGGGCGAGGCCGAGCCCGTCATCACGTCCGAGGCGGAGGGGATGTTCCTCAACCACGCAGGCCTCTTCATGGACTCCCAGATCGCCTACGAGATTCACTGCTGAGGTTCACGGGGAAACAGAACAAAACAAACCCAGAGATCTCATACGCCGAGTTGGTATCCCAACTCGGCGCTTGTTGGGATCCCAACACGTCGCTTGTTTCATTCTGCTTACTGTGCTTCTTGCTGCCCATCTGTGTGTAAGACATAACAAAACAAAAAAAACATTGCAGTGAAGAGGACAATCGTGCAACGCATCAAGAGAAAAGCACGCTTTTCAGGGGGAGCAGGGGGTTAAGTCTCAAAGGATTCAGTCGTTTAAACGTGGAGGTTCAGGAGAAGGCCTGCTATGGATGGGGGACAAACAGACCTTGTTCAGGATGATCCTCACCTGGGTGACTTTGAATATGTGTGTGTGCAGAACGCCACTCCTTAGTGGCACTAGACAAGGTTCATGTGCTGCTGGGGTGAGCCAATTTGCCAGCGGAGGTGATTACTTACTGAGAAATGGCTTTTGTGTCTCAGTCTAATTAGTCCAATCTAATCAACAAGTAATCAGTCGGATCTTTGCATAAAAAGCCCCCCCCCCACACACACACACACACACACTTCCATACAATAATAACGAGGGTAGACTATACTCTGTTTTCTTGATTATATGGTTGCGAAGAGTAGATACATTCAACAGTATATTACTGCATTTGATCTACTCATGATGTTTCAAGATGAGACAGTAGGTAGGAAACTCTTCAAGTAGGTATACCCATACATCTGGGTCATCATGTATAAAGACACTGTCACAATGTAGTCACATTGCTGTTTCAGTTTCTGTGCCGGGGCGTATAAGAAGCAATGTCCATGTTACAACACAAAGAATTGAAGTTAAACCTTGTTTGTTGGTTGCAGAGGTTGAATCGTGTCTGTGATTGTACAAGAGACAAGATCGATGATCGTGAAGGTGGTTGGATTGCCTGAGTGGGTACGTATAGCTAGGCGGAAATAGAAACAACGTCCAAGTCATTGGATCCAATCCACCCCCACATAATGAACAGAAAATGTCTTCTTTTTTTATTTACTACGTTTCAAGGCCAGCAGAGGACCAGCCGTCCATGTCCAGCGGTACAAGCAGAAAGATTTGTAATTATGATTCGTATATTATCTCCAGACATGCCTTTCTTGTGTCATACTTTACAAGAGAGTACTAGTAGCTGTCATATCAATGTTGAGAATGTATGGAAAGCATGTGTCGGTGGATCGTTATTTGGATATTACATTTCTTCCGTGGAAGGGAATATTTTATTTAATTCACAGTATAAATGAAAGCAGCTTTAGTGTTTGCTGGTTGGTGAAATCTAAATGTACCGATTATTAATTTCTACACAAACTAGTATGCTGTCTATTGCCTTGCTGAACTTGCATACAGTAAGTTAACAGGTTTAAAATGATAGCACTAAAATTCAAGTCATAAAAATAGGGGATATTAGTTAAAAAAAACCTCTCTTCCAAAGGACAAGCTTTTGCTTAGCATTGTGTTATGTGCTTCAGATAGTTATCTGTCAGTGTTGTTTTATATCATTCACTCATGTGGGCTTCTGTAATATTCTAAAACGTCGCTGGATTTAAAACTATTTCAAAACATATTGTAGAGGATAGCCTGTCCTGGCTGGTTCACCAAATGTAGAGGATTGATTCAAATCACGGTGAAGTTTCGAAGTCCTTTGTTCCAAATAGGCCACGGAGTCAAGACGTTCAAACCTTTATTGTCGGGTTCATGCAGGAGACCCCAACAGCCAATGCAGTCCACCTTAGGACGCGTTTCAAGGGCTCACGCAGGATAACTCTCACGTTTAACTTACAACACATACAACGGTATATCAAAACACATGTCAAGGGTGGGGCTATCAAGGTCCTCCAATCATTACTTGTTCTCTAGTTAATACAATGCAAAAGGTGCAACCCCCGTATTCCCTATTGGGTTATAAAACATACAAACCAATCACAGACTGCCTATGCCCTGTCTGGATTGAATCAACTAGTGGGATGTGAGACCTGGGTGTGGTTGGCACTCACACCAGTTGGTCTGTGGAGGATCTGTTGTTGGATTGTAACATTAAAGAAGGGCCATTTAATGCTAGTCCCATCCCCTCAATTGCTTCCTGATGAATTTACTCAAGAACAGTGAGGTGGTTGGAGACAATCTGGCAGGGTGGGGAACAGAGAAGAGGATGAAGGCGAACTCATATCAATTTGTATCAAGGATTAATATTTTCTTCAACAATATCTTGACCAGAACGGTACTTTGTCATTGTTTAGTAGTAAAAGATGAATTTGGCTTAGTAAGGATTTACATCAAGATAACAAAATAGCAAAAATCTGGAATAGAGATCAGCAAGATCATGATGGTGGCCTACAAGTACAGAATGAACATTCTTTTGTTTTACCTATTCTTTTAACCAGGTTGGATTATACCAAATAACCCATGGGTAGACTGCTAAGCCTGATGTATTGAAATCGGAGTTCAAATTAAATATGGTAAAGGCACCAAGTAAAAAATGATTCCAAGGTAGTCTTCTCTACCTGTCTTTCCTTCTTTTAAAAGACATTTGTCAGCGTTGTTCATTCAAATCTTAAAACACCCATAACAGACCCTTTTCACAGAGGTTGTAGGACAAACAGGTCATAACACTAATGCTCCTTTTATGTCTACTAGCCTACTACCCTACTAGCCTACTACTCGTGTCCTGGTTCATAAAAGGAGCAGACCCATAGTGTTATGAGCGACACCTGTGTTTGTCCTACGATGACGCCTCTGTGAAAGGTCAATCGAGTTGTAAATGGTAAATGGTAAATGTGTAATTGCAGAAAACAACCAGTGGGGGCTGAAGTCAAGTTTTTTGTCTCGCACCAATTTCTAATGGAATATTTTTTGTCAAGGTGTTGTCTCAAGGAGAGTGGAGATGAGTTTGAAACTTTCCTTTGAGTCACAGAGAGAGGAATGAAAGCAGCAAATAACAGTTATTACTATGTAATCATACTGTAGGCACCACTGCTCTAGAGAACCGCTGCCGTCTTGTGGTATAAGCCCATTTTGTTTACAGCGCTGCTGGATTCACATTTGTAAAATACTATCTTACAAATGAAAATAAGATGAATGTTTTATTTTCATGTTCAGCTTGCCAGAAGTTCAAGTTAATGCCGTCACTGTTCTTCTTCTCCAAAGATCTCAGGAATGGAATTTAAAAGCATAGAATGTATTCATCTGCTCTTCTTTATGAATGACGTCCCTATTGAGTGACGTCCCTATTGAATGGGGTCGTATCAATGGGTGTTGACCTCTGACACTGGAACATGTCACCAATGCAGCTTCCAAAGTCACATGCTTCAAACTAGATACCAGATAATATACAATATCTTCATGACATTCAAACATTTAACGGATGCCATATTATTAAGGGTTTGGTGTCCCCTGACATTGGTTTATAATTCTAGACTGCAAGTATGTCTTAGGTTTTTTTAATACAGTCGTTTAAAGTAGCACAAAGTGATGGCAACTCATGACAATTCCCCTAAATAATACACATGGGACAATGCTTGATCACAAAAACACATTCTATCCATTTCAATTCTATGTTTTCAGCCAATGTTTTCTCCTATCCAGTCTCGATGTACTGTGTGAAGATGCATGGTTATGTATTTCAAGGGCATTATCTATCCTTTATTTCACCTTTTATATGTAATAATCTTGTAAAGTATGAAAGTGTAAGATAAGCTTGCTGTACAAATGTGTTTTTTCTGTACAAACCTCAACAGTTTTTGCTGCATATTTGAAATATCATTTTTTTCCCTCTCTAAATGAGATATTTATTTACATTATCAATGATGAAGAGTCTAGGAATTCCAATCCTAAGAAGTATTATCTGTTAAAGATTATTCTTAATAATCTGGGGCAGGATAGTGTAGTTGCCAGGATGTTCGACGCCCGGCTGAAAGGCTCTGGGTCCCCAATGTGGCAGCGTACCTTGAGCAAGACGACCTAACCCCTACCTACCTGCTTCTTTAACGACATGTATCTCAATTCACTCTAAGTTGCTTTGGTTAAAAGTGTCTCCTAAATGGTCCACAATGCACATCAAGAATGTCTCCTACGGTAGTTAAGATAAATAACCATTTGTGACGTACTCCTCAGCCACCGCCACCAAATTACCCCAAAATGGTGGCTACAGGGCCTCTCCCCGACGACAGGACACAGGGCGATGTTGGAACCGGTTTATTGCAGAGATGAAGGTTGAATGAATGATGAGGTCTAACGAGTCTGACTCGGCCAGGTGAGGCTGCTTAAACCAGCCACCCACACTCTCACACCATTATTGATCTGTTACTCATGGGACATCTCTGGAGACACTGTGTCATGCTTAGATGCAATGTTGGACGTAAGATGTCTCATCCTTACATTTTATTTTGCTCAACCGACAAGAACTTTGAAAGTTGATAACCTCAAATGGCCTCATTTTCTTGCCTAATGAATTCAAGAACATATATTGAGGTTTACAATGACATAACTGATTCACACGTGGCATTTTTGGTCGGGAAATCATTCAGCTGGTACGGCGCAAACAAAGGAAGAAAAGATTCTGATTAGTGCTTCAAATATGCAGTCTAACCCATCCATCAATTCTGTTATCAAGTAGTTCAGCTATTATTTGAAACTCGTCAGTTCCTTAAATCTGTCAAGTAGTCTGTCTACTCACAACCCATTCTGACGGTTGTTTTTTCTCTCCCTCTGTCATTGCAGCATAACCTGATCCATATACCGATCGTCACCTTGAATTACTGTCATATTTAACCCATAAGGGCAGGTTTGTGCGCTCTGCTCCTAGTTTGTTTATTGATAACCTGGTTTTCTTCATCTGATCCTTGCTAGACGAGGACAAAGCTAAAGATTTTAAATCAACCATGTCATTGTTCATTACATAACCAGCGCTACATGTTTGTTATGGCTGCTATATAATTCTCTGTGGATGTACAATTGGTTTTACTATTGTTGTTATGTTATTTTAAACATGTTCAGCATATTTCCTAATGTATTGAGTATCAATTATTTATTGGTTTGTATTCAGATCAACTTTTAATTTATTCCAAGCTTTTGTGTATTTATTTAATTTATAGTGTTTAAACAATTTATTGTGTGCTCCATTCTATTTTAAAGTAATAAAGTAAAATCTGTGCCGTTCCTACTTTGCACCAAATATTTTTACAAACCTTGTCATTCACCTCTCGTTTCATTCAATGTTTGAACAAATCATTGAATCCATATTGAATCCATCTTGACATTTGTTCACATCACAGGTCTCATAAATGATTTGTCTTTATTTTCTGTACACTGGTTAACCTTTGAGCCTGGTGTAGTCTGCCCACTCTGTAAATATTGATCATCTCAGAGTACCAAGTACGCTGTCAATATTCTGATTTATTGTGTAAGATACCAGACTGGTCACCTTAAATGATACTTTGATACATGATACATTGGCGCAATTTAGGGTGGGTGACAGGGGACATTTCCCCTCAACATTTTGAAATTATACATTTGGTTCCCTCCCCTTTTAATTATTTTTTTACTAGTATTACACTTCCCTTGGTTTGCCAAGCACATTTTCAAAAATGCGAAATAATAATTAATCATAATTAAACAAAAATTATACATTCATATCATGAATACAAAATGAAAGCAATGTTTACAGAGGTTGCGATCTGTTGCCAGATGTGTGGCTTTGGCTTTGGTATGATACTACAGGTTATGGCACAAGGACATTCTGTAATCAGACATTTTAATACAGTACTTAATATACAGTGAAATGTCATATATTGCATGTCATTTTGCATATATTTTTAACATGGTTTGATCAATACTATTCATAAAGACACTCAAAAATGAATATGGTAAGAGGTCAAACAAAAGGAAAACTAAATAAGTTGAGATTTAGAAAAGTAGGAGATCAAGAACCCACATTAATAGCTAAGTGTGGCAGATTATTTGCCAGGCTTGTCCTCCATTAAGTCATGACACACCACTGCTGACCAACTCCCGCCGTTGGTCTCCCCACCTCTCACACCAAATTTGCACGCCTGTACTCTGCTGAATCAATCCAATATCAGTTCAGTACTCAATGGCACATATTTGGTTTAAAAATATAAAAGCTATATCGGATATTGACCTTTCCAACTATTTTAGATTGTAGTGTAAATCGTAGGCCTATGAGTCTATTTATTGTCTCATTGAGGTGCCTAATCTCAATGACACTCAATGAATAAATAATGGATTAAAAACTATCAAGGAATAAACCTTTAGAAGGAACACCGAAGAGGGAGTGTAATAAGTGCCATACTGGGCAGATATAATGCTAGCAAAAGTAAAAAAGTTAGTGTCATCTTTTTTTTAAATGTAATTATTGTGAAAAACCAACAACCTCATTCCCGTTTGGTAGCTGCCTTGTGCCACGGTGGTTAAAGTCTCTGTTTGTTCGGCAGCTTTCCTAAACCCCCTCTGTGCCATGTCCTGCGTAGGCGTATGCATTCATTATACCCTCCCCAGTGTCTATATAAGCACCTTGGCGTTATACCGCTGCACCCAGCCCTCCCCTCAGCCAGACCATCATCATCATCATCATGCAGGGACTGGTGTTATTGCTGAGCGTGGTGGTAGCGCTATGTGGGCCTGTGACCCCACTGGAGCCTGTGACCTGCAGCGGTGACACGCACCCAGCAGCGCGCTTTGCCATGCACCACATCAATGAGAACCATCACCATGGATACAAGTTCCAGTTTGCAGGGGCCACTTCCAGCTTCATAGAGCTGGTGAGTGGATCCTCACCCCCCCACCCTCCACCTTAACCTGTTAGGAGAATATTGACATTTAGTCATTTTGATCCAAAGTGACTTACAGGTGAGGCTGAGTACAATCAGACCAGACCAGACCAGTACACTTGGAGTCGCTACGGGAAAGTGCTGCACAACCTAGTTAACTGGAGACAGTGTAGAGAGTAGCCATAGACCATCAGGGATACATGACTGGTTGATTATTGATAATAATACCAATAATAATTTCTTTACTTTGTACTTTCCAGAATAAAGACGGGTGTACGATTGTGCTGCAGTTGAAGCTTCAGGAGACAAAATGTCACGTCGTAAATCCCAAACACTTTGAGGACTGTGAAGTTCGTGATAAAATGGAAACGGTAATTCTTCAGACTTTACCTTACCGACACAAGTGAGGTATTTGTGGAGACATCCTTTGCTACCCAACCACTTCATCCATCCCTCCCTCTCTCTCTCTCTCTCCCCCCCACCACCCATATAGCTGGTGACGGCGAACTGTACGGTCGTCATATCCGTCCAAAACCTTGTGACCGGCGTCACTTCACAGATATGTGAAACTACAAAAGGCAGGCTGTTTTTATTCTTTTTATTCTGAAAAATAATGCATCACACTGACTGTAAGGTAATGTACATTACTTCAACAAAGGCTCTGGCTGTTGCTCAATAAGACCTTTACTAAACCAATACCAAGATCTAAACTATCTCTAACATTATTCCCAGGCTAAAATCACATATGACATATTAACCCACATATAACAATGTCTTAACTTATTTCCTTACTGGTTATACTTTACATTAGTAATGTAAAATGAGTTCTGTGTAATAAGCAATGTAACATCATGTATTTAATATGTAATAACATTAGCATGTAACTACACCGTGTGGTTAGGGTTAAGGTTAGGCTAGTCTCACAAATCTGACTTCTGACTCTGATTCACATCTAAAGTCTGATGGCAGACGAGCTCAGGTCTGGGTGAACGGGGCGTTTCACTTTCTTTTACTTCATATGGGATCAGTATAAAAGTGTCTGTAAAGGTTTCAAATCAACACCGTGTAGACTGGCCCCCGCTGAAAGCTTCATCCAACACATTGTCTTCGGTTGAAACGAAACAGGAAACAAGGCGTAACTCCGCCCCTTCAGGTGTTGGTTTCCGGCCCAGGCTCTGGGCCGTCTCCCCCCAGAAGTTGTGCTAGAACATAGGAGGACGGCCTGAACCTGGGCCGTCTCCCCCCTGAAGTTCTGCTGTAACGCAGGAGGACGGCCTGAACCTGGGCCGTCTCCCCCAAGAAGTTCTGCTGTAACGTGACTAGGATTAGGCTGTTTCATAATGTTATTGCATATCAAGTACATGCTGTTACAGGTTGTTGTACATGGCTTATTCCATGTGTAATTACACTGTAAAAAGGACACCATCATGTAAATGTGTTACCCTTAACTTAATTTGATATTCCTGGAGTCAGAAAGGAGGGCTTTCCACCGCCATAGACATGTTTGTACTTTACTGACTGACCTTGTGCCCTCCCCTCTCCTGTTGGTATTGGCAGACAAATTGTGGAGGCAATGCCCCGACTGCCCCATGCTGATGCCCCTTAACAGCGCAGGACCTCTCAAGTCTATACAAGAAGCTGTTCGAAAGTACAACACTAATAATGCAACAGAGCATTACTTTGTGCTACGTGACGTGGGAAGAATTAGACTAGGGGTAAACACACACACACACGTCCATTTTGTCTTTTGAAACATTGTTCAGATCATCTGTTATTAATTGATTTGTATTAGTTTTTTAGGTTGTATTCAATCAATCTGAAATAGCAGATTCCAGAAGGGTCTTTAATTTATTAAAAAATAATGTAGTATTGAGAAGACCTGCTTAAGCCGTCACTAAATGAGTGTAAATCTGCCTCTCACAGAATGTAATCAATGTCCTATCCTACATATGGACTGGAAACACAAAATAGGTGTAAATATGCCTAAAGAGGGATAGCAACATGCGGGCTACGGGGTCTCACTGTCTCCCTTCATCCTCTAGAGCATCCTGGGACGGGACATGTTTCATGTGGGTGAGTTTGCAATGGTGGAGACTCACTGTCCAGTGGGAACCAGGATAGTCCCAGAGTCATGCAGTAGCCTCTGTCCTGACAGAGCTGTGAGTGCATGTACACATAAACACACACACTTGCATGCATGTGCACAATATACACACACACACAGTCCCATAAAAACACACACACATACACACACCCATCAGAACACACACACAGACACCAGAATCAGGCCCAGCTCAACAAGGGGTCTTAAGGGGGCTTAGCACACACCTGCTCGCGCACACACACACACCCATCAACACATACACACACACACAAACAGTGAATAGAGACTAGAGATGGTAGTCAAATAAGTCATAGTAATAAAGTAATAAATCCATTTTTGGTGTGAAAAAAAACCCTCCCTTTTTGAAATGTGAAGGAGAAAGTGGAAATGAAAATGGTCTCTGGCTGATCTTTTTCTTCTTCCTCCTTTTTCTCTCTCTCTCTCTCTCTCTCTCTCTCTCTCTCTCTCTCTCTGTAGCGCCATGTCTTCTGCCGTTTCGTAAGTCCAGGGACCAGCCTTGTGTGTGAGACGTATTCAGCAGCGGTGTGTTCATTTCTACACATGTTCCATTTGGTTGCATTACAGGAAACACACAGCTTTACATGTTGCCCACGGTGCTTTGTTGAATCACTTGTGAATTTTCAATTTTCTATTGTATTCCTTTTTTAGTAATATGCTCTTATCATCAAGGGGTATCAGTAGCAAGTTATATGAATGTTCATTTCATGTCTGATATTAACTACAATTGACAATAACCCCTAACTCAGTGAACTCAATGGGAATTAACTCTCAAAACATTAAACCCTACTGGGAAAAGGATACCTGATAATGCATACAATAATGCAACAGTGCATAAACCAAATAGCCCCAATGAAAGGCATTCCAACAAAGACATATAGGGTCACCCCCCTAGTCATTTTAAATCAAAATGTCATGATTTTCAGTACATTTTGTAACCAACACTATCATCAATATCCACATGTTTACGCTCACCTCTTACAAAGCCTTAACATTGGGCTAACAACACACACAGCTGGCCCGTGTACTTTTGCATGTGAAATCTGCTGAATCAATCAAATTGGCCATTTCACGTTGTCTTTAACATTACATCAATCTGCCTCTATGTTTGTCCCTCCATTAGAACGAGACGGCCCTGGGGCCTGGCGAGAAGGAGCCACGCTGCCCGCCTCCACACCATCACACCATGTTCCCCTATCCTCGTGTTGGGCCTACGTTCCAGGAGGGCCTCCAGGGGCCACATCCCCATGCTGCAGGCCAGGGGCCACCTCCCCATGCTGCAGGCCAGGGGCCACCTCCCCATGCTGCAGGCCAGGGGCCACCTCCCCATGCTGCAGGCCAGGGGCCACCTCCCCATGCTGCAGGCCAGGTGCCACCTCCCCATGCTGCAGGCCAGGGGCCACCTGGCCACCCCAACAACCTCTGCACTGAGAAGCCAGCAGACCCAGCGATCCATCCTATCTGCGACTGGCCCCGCCCACGACCCCTTCAGCCAAGGAATTAGACACACATACGTGCGCGTGCACGCACACACACACACAGAGTGTAACTTCTCAAATTCGTCTGAAATTGGCAAGATAAAAAAGGGGATAAGATGGAGTGCATGTTAAAATGATGACATCATTACAGAGGGACATTGAGTTCTTGTAGAAGCCTGACATCTTGTGGACATTTTAAGTTATCTCATGTAAACTTGACTTCAAAGCCAGGGAGAATCTGAGGCTGAGATAATAAAATGACTAAACTGAACTGATCTCAACTGGTTATTTAATTTTGCTATCAGAAAACGGTGAGAATTGTTAATGCCACCACCTTCTTTTTTGTTCTTTCTGTATGACACGTGTCCGTGTCATACAGTAAACAACATATTGTGCCAGCACACTACAAATACCAGCACCGACCCAAATGCTGAAAATATAATATACCCTGTTAGGCTTAAGTATAAGTATAAATAGTTAAGTATAGAGGACATAAATTATAAGTAAATGTGTAAGAAATAACGAATTCCGAGTGTGTGTGGTTGGTGTCTGGTTTAAGCAGCCTCACCTGGCCTGAGTCAGGCTGGTTAGACTCTGGACCTGAGTCAAGCTGGTTAGACTCTGGGCCTAGGTCAGGCTGCACACCTGTGGTGCATTGGGTGATCAAGGCCCACAGGTTAAACCAGCCATCACCACACACACTCAGGGAGAGCTCTGACATGTCTGCATTTACCATCTGCTCTGGCTGTTACATCTTTCCAATTCTCCAATAAACTGGTTTGACAACATCTACCTGTGTGGGAGGAGCTCCAGTAAAGCCACTTTGGTGGTGTGTGGCAGCAGCACCTGCCCCATTCAATTCAATGCTCAGTCTCCATCAGGTGGACTAATGGCTAACTTTACTTTAGCTCATAATACCCACCGTTGACCTTATTCAATTAACAGGATGTACTGTATGTTGGCTTATAACAAGATTTGTTGTCATAAATGTTATATTTTATAGGCCTATAGTATATGTATTTATATAGTTATATATGTATTATATATATATATATATATTGTATATAGTATTTATATATATAGTATTTATATGTTACAGTAACATCAACACTTGGGCCTAATTGGCAGGTGACCAGGTAACAGTCAATAACAGATCATGCATATGTTTAACCAGAGATAACCTCAGGCATTCTCATCTTACAAAGGGACGCCTGGAACGGGATGTGCGTTGCTGGAGCGGGATGTGCGTTGCTGGAACGGGATGTGCGTTGCTGGCAGGAGAGGGCAGGACTTCAGCTACATGGGTTTAGCAGCGAGGGACGAGAGAGGGACGATGGAGGGATTCCGGTTTCCGTTACGTTTCGGATATTGCTTTGTCAAATTCTTTCTTTGTCATAAAACTGCTGTTCTTGTCATGTTCTTATTCTTCTGACATTATGCTAATTGAACATTAAGTCAGGGCAAGCTATGGTATCACATTAGATAATAATAATACAAAGTTAAATAAAAAGCAACTTGACTCGAGCATATTTCATATATTTAAAACAATGATTTGACAAAGTTTGCCATCTGATCATGGCTTCATCTTAAGTGACATGGTCATAATACATTCACATTTCTGGATACATAATAAATACTAATAAATGTGTGAAAAGTGCGACAAAGGGTGTCGAGCCATAACAGAGAAAGACCAAGAAAAGTAAGACCATCGGAGTGGATTAAACCCCCTCCAGATAGTAAAATAGAGAGTAAAAGATCCTTGAAGTGTAAAATGGATATAGCGAAGAGGGTATTTCCCCTTTGGCTTAATTTATTTTAAAGCTTTTAAAACTCTTAACACGGTTTTACATTGCATCTTTATTTTTTTTCAGCAAACTAGAATATTTAGTGAATAAATAGAACTTAATTTGGCACTCAGTATTGCTCAGTGACTTGTGTGTTGGAGTGAGTGTGTGTGGTTGTGTGCCTTTGTGTGTGTCTATCGATCAATACTGTCTTACTGTCCCTCTTATTCACACCATGAACAACCATCACTACTGCAGTGGGTTTGATCCAAAGGTTACATCGTTTTTTGAAAGGAAAGAGAAATAAAGCTTCATTCATGAAATCTCTAATTTAAAAAACAGCCATTATTGATAACTTAAGGCTGACTTCTCAGCACATGCGTACGTTACTTTTCAATAAAAACATTTCAATCCATTGAAGCAATTGGCCATCAGACATTTCAGGAACCAAAGGGTGGGATGAGTGAACAAGGTATTGTTCATTCAAGTCATCTTATGAGACAGCTCATTTCAAGCCAGCCAAAGGATATTATTATTGACCTAAAGGTAAGAACACAGTGGTATTTCCCCAAGACAACGCCATGACACCCTGTGTACCATGTTTGATATTGGATATACCTGAAGGTGTTAACAGGGGTACTAAATTGTGGGGGGGCCTATGGGGGGTAACAAATCAGATAAATGTTTAACCAAGGAATGAAAAGAAATGTCCTGAACCAGTTTATCTATTGATAAAAGTTACATTCTGTGACAAATTTCCTCCATTCTTGCAAAAGTATTGCAATCCCTATTGGCTTTCATTCTGTGAACAGGTTCATTCTGCTGCAAGGGGTATTTACAAGACCATTAGTTAAATGGTTTGTTCAATACTGTTTAAGGGATGACGCCTGATCATTTTCTTTTAGTGTTATGCTTGGTTGTCTTGTTTTTCCTTGGCGTTGTCGAACACTTACACACGTCCATCTCCGTCTCCAGTCACAACGGAGAAGTAGCATTGGCTGGCGTTCGTGGGCTACCGTTGATGGACACCAGTGGGCTGTGCTTGTAGATGTGAAGGCTCTCGGCCACTTCTATCAGGGTCAACAGGACGTCATAGGCTACGGCAAACAGGAAGTAGACAGGAAGTAGCCAACTCAGGCTGAAGACCCGCCCACTTACTGGCAGTGGTATGGAGAGGTGTCTGTGTGGACAGAGAGAGGAGAAGAATACAGTTCATTTATATCACTCATTTATAGTGCCGTCTAAATGCTGTAAATGCAGTCGAACAGACAGTGATTTCAGCGACATCAGTTAACGATGTCCAAATGCTAGCGGTTACCAATCCTCTTCCGTTCATTTGCACCACATCACCATGCACCTCGTCCTGAACGTCCAACACATGGAGCAAGTGAAGCCTCAAGATAAGAGAAACTCAAGACACGGTTCTCATTGGCTGTCACAGAAATGTACCGTAGCTCCGGAGCGACGTGGGTGAATCGGGTTTATTTTATATTTACTTTCATGGTTTATTCAGTAAATCATAGTAATGATAATAATGCTGACATTTTTATGTTAAATATGGGAAGATGTGGTTTGGCTGAAGGATGCGTTTTCAAAGCACAAGTAGAATAAATCCAATGCATGTGCTAAATAAAATGCAAAAAATGCAAAAGCAACTCAAAAGCAACGCAACGAACTGCCATCACATATGAAAAGCAACAAGGCCGTGATTAGGGAGCGTTTCATTGGAAATGACCGCGGTTACGAGACAAAGCTAGGGAACGGGTGTGATCGTAGTGTAAGAATCTGCACTCACTGGAATCTGTGGGCTTTGGAGGCCTGCAGCATGGCGAAGACAAACAGTCCCACCTCAGTGTTGAGGAATAAAGAGACCACTTTGTCTAGCATCACAACGAAACCCTGAGGATTCACACACACACACACACACACAAGCTCATCAAATGGCACCAGGAATTAACAAATGCAAAGCTGTTAATAATGTCTCGTGCTTGTTGTAATGCTACAGATAAGCCATCATTCATCATAATGCATCATTCATAGTATTGATGGTTGGTTTGGACTGTGCTGCGCATCACCAGTGAGAGAAACAATGAAGAGACAGAAAGTCCAAAACGTTGAACACACTAACGAGCAGCTTACCCTCGGGTCACAGGCCGAGATCACAAAGATGGTCCCAAACGCCAGCAATGACATCCACCCACTGGCAAGGCTATGACAAAGAGAGAGAGACAGAGACAACCAGAGAGAGAGAGAGAGAGAGAGAACATCAGAGAGAGAGAGAAAGAGAGAGACAGGGATAACCAGAGAGAGAGAGAAAGGGAGAGAGATAATCAGAGAGAGAGAGAGAGAGAGAGAGAGAGAGAGAGAGAGAGAGACATGGAGAAAGAACATCAGAGAGAGAGAGAAAGAGAGAGACAGGGATAACCAGAGAGAGAGAGAAAGGGAGAGAGAGAAGCAGAGAGAGAGAGAGAGAGAGAGAGAGAGAGAGAGAGAGATAATCAGACAGAGAGCCTTTTGTGTTCATCCATGAAACCAACTTAATTGTCCAAGTAATCATTTGGAAATCCTCCCATCAAACTTCTCCTTTGGTGGTGGTGGG
>OMKN01082338.1:0-10301 GCA_900302345.1 Melanonus zugmayeri
TGTGTGTGTTTTAGTGCATTGCTGTTACCACGACTGCATGCCCGGCCCCTAACAACCTGATGGCTGTCAGCCTGCTTACCAGCCAGCACATCATCATCATCATGGATGTCATCACTCTCACTCATCACTCACCACATCAAACATCAATTAATCCTGTCCTACTATGTTGCATTGTCTCTTAACATGTTGTCTTAGTGTGCTTTCTCTTAGTGTGTTGCTGCAATCATGTCTGGATGACGGCCTTAACCCCACTCGCCTGACGGCTACTGGCCCACCAGCATGCACCAACACAAAATCATTCATTAATTTCCTTATATTGTGTTCAAATTTGTTCATTTTGTTTTACTATGTATGTCAATTATGGCACCCATTGCACTCCAAACCATCCCTGGAAGGAGGGATCCCCCACTCTGCGTTCCTTCTCAAGATTTCTTCCTATAATTGCTGATAACAAAGGGAGTTTTTTCTTGCCCTTTGGGGGGCTAGGGTTTGGGGGTGTCATACACTATTTGGCTTGTGAAGCCCTTTGAGACTAACTGTGATTAAGGGCTATACAAATAAAATTGATTTTTTTGCCAGTTTTGCATACATTATTTGCATTATTTTACATATTTTATAATGGTTATTCCACCTGAGCTTGGGGAACTGAGCATGTGTGCTGCCAGGTGTGTCCATGTAGTCTCTCCCATCACCATCCCTGTAGCTTTAGGCTTCACTCTGGTTCCTTTTGTCTAAAAATCAACATGGAAGAATAATCCATCGTCACATGTTGAGTTGTTTCTCTTAAAAGGCATTAAAACAGAGGTTTATTTTGGTTGGTTGGACAGAGGGAGGGGGATGAAGGGCTTAGCTACTAGGTTGTGACGTCACAGCCGGGGTGAGAGAAGGGCTTACCTAAACAAAACCCCTAACGTGACCCTAAAACGGGTTGTCATTCATATTCATAATGCAGACAATACTACTAAGTAAAGAGAATGTGTGTGTGTATACAATGGCTTGCGCCCCATTGTAAATGGCAGGTCATTCTAGTAGTATATTGTCCATTGAGGATAACATGCTTGCTGGGTGAAGAAATATTTGAATGGGGTTAATTCCTTATGAAACAGCAATGTTTTTTTCTTGCTCCCAAGTTTCCTATGTTTTGTAATCGACGACTAGACTCCTGGATATCCATTGTTCAAAACGATATTTTACATGTCACATTGTGTTGTGGTCAACAGAATTCATCCTCCCAGTTCATTAGCCAAATATAGGTTTGCATAAAACCAGAAAATGTATGACTAGAGTCTTGACATTTTAAATGAGTCATATAGTTACTACATGATCTGATTTATTTATTTATTTTTTAAAGGAAAGGGTTACTGAATTAATCATTACATTTTCTGTTGTCACATTGGTATACATTGCTACAAAGTAGGTCAGTGTGGTTCCATTGGTTCTGTTTACATTGGAGATTAGGCCTTTTTGTTTTTTGTCGGAAGAGTCGTCACAAGGGTGACCAAGACATTGTAAAATATAAAGTGTAATTATTCCAAAAGTATATTGCTTTACCATGAATCATTGAACTGCATTGGGATGCATGATGAAATGGTCGCATGATGTGTATACAAGTACCAGGCATTAACCAGGCATCCTGGGATAACACAGTTGGCCTGAAACTGGACAGTCTTATCAGTCACATTTTGAGGTTGTTTAGTTCTTATTCCACTGGGTGGCGGCAGTGAGTTCGTGTCGTCGGGGAACCCGATCAACGTAAACGAAGAAGAACGATACTGACGTCATTTCTTTCCGTCCTAAATCCAGCCAATCAGCGCCGTCTCCTGAGAGAACCGCAGCAGCACAGCGAGGCCGAAGCGCTGAGTTTAAATAGTCCCGCTTGGAGCGAAACGTACAGAAGACGCGATCAGAGTATTTACGGATTTTATCGTAGAGAACATGCCACGACAAAGGTAATGTTTTATTCTTTGGTATAGATCGAACAATACTCATTATCAGGCAGGGCCGAGCGTCGCGTTCGTCGTGCTGATATGAATGAAACCCAGCGAGCGGTGGGTCCTCATTCTTCCCCGCGTTTCTAACACATCATATCCCAGTTTTTATCAGCTGGGAAGTACAAATCGATGGGCATCCACTTAAAATACTTTTAACATATTATCATATCATCATACATATCGTTGCCGTGGTCGATGGCCCGATCGGTGTTCTTTACCGCGCAATCACGGGTCCCTCATCCGCGTTTAACCGGTGGTCTGTTGGTGGTCTGTCTTTGCATGCTAAAATGATAATATATGTTGAAAGCGCACGATCATCTCTGCATTAGTTTGTTTTATATTTGACCTGAAATGCTGTGACTTGTCTCGATGTGTAGATGGTCGCTGCTAGTCGTGGCTAAGTTGCTATCGCGCGCTTCCCTGAGCTAACTTTACTTTTACAAACCTGTTGATTCATTACGTTTAAAAAAGACTGCGGCGTGGACGGAAATGTTAGTGTTTTTGTGAACTGTGTCATCTATTGATTTTGAATGACGATGTGCGTTGGGTTTTGTTTTTTTTAGAGTTCTGCAAGAGTTGCCACTCATGGGCCAGAATTTGGAGGGCTCCATGTTGTCCGACTCCAAGACGAACAACAGGCGGAAGAAGCGAGGATGGGTCGACGAGATGCTGGACGCAGAGAACACCCCGAGCGACCTCATCCACCAGTGGTCCCCGAACCACAAGCAACTCTGCCTCAATCCCAGGGAGAAAGAGAATGAAATGGTGCCTTTTGTCCTTTCTAGGAGGTCAAGGAGGAGGAAAGAGACCCTTCCAGGTATCGGTGAGCTAGACAGTGAAAAGCAAATTATGTTTGTCTTTTTTTTTTGTGGTTATTTGGTGGTTATGTAATGTTTGCCATCGCTTGTCAGGTCTCTCTTGGGACCATCTACCAGATGAGCTCATCCTCCGGATCTTGTTCTGCCTGCCCCTGTCACACCTCCTCAGGACCTCTCTGGTTTGCAAGCGCTGGCGTCGACTGGCGTAAGTCCTGAGTGTGCTTTCATTTGTTACCATCAAGTTAATTTGATCCGTTTTTAAGTTTCCAATTTCATATTAATGAATGAATGACATATTACCTGAATGTATTAACGACAGGAAATAGCTTTTACGTCACTAGCGATGATGCTAATGCAGTGCGTTTGTGAAAAGGTTTGACGAGTCACTGTGGCACAGTGTGGACCTGGAAGGAGTGACCAACATGGGCGCCGCTCTGGAGCTGCTGCTGACCACCGGGGTGCGGCGGCTCCGCTGTCCCCGCAGCGTCATCCAAGAGCTGCACTTTGTCAACATGAGGCAAGGATTGAAACTGGCAGTAACCATACCGACCATACTAACTGCCGTGTGATAAAGGGTGTTATTTTATTTTTGGCCAGCCAGGTCACTCTTGGGAAAGAGGTTTTGATCTTGCCTAGATAAATAAAGGTTAAACAAATTGATGGACATTGTGAGTACTCTCATGTGATCATTACTTCAGAGTACAGAGCAAAAAATAAAAACAAAACAAGTGCAATTTGAAATTAATTTATTGCATTTGGTCATCATAACCAGGCTTCAGTTAGCCTGTTAAATTAATTCATTAATTCATAAGAATTCTAACATAACAAAACAATTACGCTTTCAATCAACGGATGCTGATGTCCGCTCAAGCAGCCCACCCCCAATTCTGACATGTTGTTGTTTTTTTCTCTCCTTGCTAGCCCCGTGAGTGTGGTTCAGCTGGATCTCAGCCACTGCAACGTTCCCATGGAGACCCTGGAGGTCATTCTGAGCCGCTGCTCGGCTCTGACACACCTCAGCCTGGAGAGCCTGGAGCTCTCTGACCGCATCCTTCAGTGAGTACCAGGATGGTCTAGTGGTGGTCAGGGTGGATCTGACTACCCAGCGGAACGCTACTGGCTTCCACCCCCAGTGTCCGCAGCCTAACCTGGAGGCATACTTAAGCAAGATGCCCTCATACCTACCTACCTACCTACCTTTTTTCATTCTATAGAATCATGTTAAAGGATCCCACAAGGGCTCATTGTAGTATATGGCACATAATAAGACTAGATATTCATATCAATTACACTCCAAAAATGGCGCCTACTTGTATTCATGTCCTGTCATTACAGTAGACAATGTGTGACGTGTGTCTTCCACAGCCATCTGTCCCAAAACCCTCAGATGAGAGAGCTGAATATGGGAGGGTGCTCGGGCTTCTCCCCTGAACCACTTGGAAAGATGCTGCAATCATTCTCCAAGTAAGCTAAACATTGGTCATATTTGCAACGCCAATAATGATGTTGGTTATATTCCTGTTTTGTTTTGGGAATGTACTGGTGTATACATGTTTGCTTGTTTTTTACAGGTTGGAGCAGTTGAACATATCTTGGTGTGAATTTAGTTCGGACCATGTGAAGGCTGTTGTCAGTGGTCTTCCGTCCAGCGTTACTGATCTCAACCTGAGTGGCTACAGAGAGAACCTTGCACAAGAAGGTAAGACATGTTTTAATCATAGGGCACAGTATACAGATGTCCTCTACACTACACTGGACGCATTCGCATTTCTCTGTATTGGCTTTTTAGGTGCACACTTTATCATAACACGCATGTATTTTCTCATGCTCTGTGGAATTGTAATTTCAGATTTGGAGGTGCTGGTGGAACGGTGCCCTAATATTGTAACATTGGACATAAGGTAATTTTCATCTGTGTGAGAATCGGCATTTAAATGTGGCCTCAACACTTTTTTTAATTTACAAACCAAAATATTTAGTTGTTGGGATTGTGCTTGCGGTGGAACTCGACCCAGGACACCAAAACCTAATCTCTTTCTTGCATTTGCAGTGACAGTGTTTTTCTGCGGACTACCTGCATCCCTACCCTTGAACAACTGCTGCATCTTAAACATCTATCTTTATCTCGCTGCTACCAGATCTACGCAGCAGCTCTTGGGTACGTACATCTCTTGCATGCCAAGGGGCCGTATTGCAGAGAGCAAAAGCAATGGTGGCTTATATTGTCTTGTTTTCAATCTGATTTTGTGTTGTTTGTTAGTTTTTTTAAACCAAATCGGTCCTTTTATATCGTTTCAGTGACATTGGCGAAAAGTTTACCGCACTGAGACTGTTGGACGCGTTCGGACTCGTACCCGATCCGCGCGTGTTCTCGAGGACGTACGAAATGAAACGCATCGCCATCAACACCAGGGCTATTTCCATGGTAGCACGGCCGACGCCGGTGCTAACGGACGTGCACTCGATGTGGGACTGCAGGTGTCGGCTACGGTTCCACTACTAGACGCGCTCGGAATGTTCCATCACACAATGTTCCAATGTTCCATCATTGTTACAATGCATTCCATTAAATGCATTACATTACAAAATCACCCAAGTATAGCAATATATTTCTTACGGTGCTTAAAATGTCATTTCATAACCAGGTTCTCTATTTCTATCAGTTTGGTAACTTTGATAAGACTTTTTAATGAATTTTAAGATTTTTTTTTCTGGATGATTAAATGGAAGTTGAAGAAATGTTAACTTCTACATTTGGAAGCAAAGATGTTTTGAGGGTAAACTTGAATTAGCCTACTTGAATATTGTTTGGTGTGACAGATTTGCTTCTTTTAAAGCCTTATTTCAGCTTTAAAAGCAGATGAAGCCTGCCAGTGAATGTGACCAAAGTGAGTGTTTGTCAGCAAAGGTTTAAATATTGTGACACCCACATGGCATAATATTTTACATTGTAAGAAGTACAGTTCACTGAAAAAAAGAAGTAAATATTCATCCATCTTGTGATCACCTTAAACATACTAAATTGTTGAAAGGGTATTCAGAAATACTTTGACTATATTAGATGTCAATGGTGGACTGAATTGACTAAAATGGTACTGGCTGCTAAAAAATCTTTTCCATGTACCTGGAGATTGTTACCCATGTGGCGAATGCCACTCAGGTTAGCTGTTTTGAGTCAATTTTTTTATGTTTAAATAAAAATCAGGCTTTCTTGATCCATTTGTGTACATGTGTGCATTTGTTGTATGAATAATTGATACTGAAGAGTTACTGATTGACATTTTTTTTACAGCCATATTGGCAGTAGCTAAGCTTTTGGCTTTCTTGTTGGCTTCTGGCTTTGTTAGGATACCATTTTTATTTCTCTTGTTAAATGTGCTTTTTGGGTTCATACAAACAGTGGCAAGACTGTTGGAAGGTGTGAAATTCTGCACCAAAACACTGCAAAGATTTGTGTACTTTTACCACACATGGCTGGAACTCCTTGGATTGAAACTAATTTGTATTCAAGAAGCATTTCGTGGACTGGCAACGTGGGATCCTTTTGACTTTAATCTTGACCACTGAGTATAATGTTTTGGTGGCTTATGAATCCAAATGGGCTCAGCATTTTCTTTTAATCAAATTACATTTTAACAAGAATCAAGTGGTGGTTTTAATTATTAAATGACAGCTCTTTGAAATGCAGGCAATGATAGATAATACAAGTTCTTCAATGTGTTAACTGAGCAGAAATAATTTGCATGAAAGCCAACCCAGGCTTTAAGTTTAAGGTGGCTTTCACCCCCAAGGGTCAATGCAAGTTTCTGTTTAATGCATTCAGTATCATGTTTCATCCAGTACTGACCAATTCTTGCTATTTCAGCATTGGTAATCTACCATCTCCTACTTTATTCACTTGATAAAACAGTTTCTGTATAAAACGTATGTTACTCCACATTAGAATATAGAAACTATGAGTTTCTTCTTGACCAAACATTGTGCCACAGTAGAGAACGTGCATGTTCCTACATACATTCAAGTACTGCTGATGCAAATACCTCGTGAAGGGACATTTGCCATTCTGCAACTCGAGTTACCCAACAGGCCTACATCAGAATGGTTTTAGAGAAATTAAATTAACCATTATCTAAACCCAGGAGCGACGCCGTGACAGATGTATGCTTGAATGCTTTTGAAATGTAGAAATGACAGCACTTCAGTGAGGAATAGGAAAGCAATTCATTGGTGGTTAACAAACTTCACAGGGTTTGTAAGGAGAAAAAAATAGAATCAAATAATACCAAATAAATAAACATTAAGAAAAGCATTGTCGTTTCTGGGTTTATTTTTGCAATCATTTGATTAGAATAGTTTAAAAACTTTAAAAATCAACAAAGCAACTTAACCAAAAGCCATTGCATGTTTACCTCAGCTTGTTTGAACAGATGCTTGTTTTAGAAAAATTGGCACCGATAGCTTGACCTATGAATGCATTTACTTAAGAGTCGCAACACCAGAAAAAAAATTAAATCTATTTAAAATAGTCTCAAAGAAAATCGGACAAATTGATCATTGGGTTAAAAAAAAAAAGCATTTCTTGAAATCCAATTATAGAAATTGTCATACGAAATACTTATTTACATATATTTTAGTGTTCCATCTATTGCCAATTATTTGATGGGAAGAATTGTAACAGAAAATGATTGTGTGACACTTTTCTATAGAAACTAATGGATAGCATGAAAGAAAGAAAAAAGTTGCCCGATTCAAACAACACCAGTGCAATACTGTAAAAACAACACGTTTGTTAGGTATTTGCTAATAAATGCCTGTTCCCTTTCCCCCCCAAAAAATAGCAACCAATAATGAAGCATATGGCAGTGAACTTTTAGAGGAGCACGGTTCGAAGCTGGTCCTCCTCGCTCATGCTGATCGTTGCTATAGCGCCGTCATTGAACTCAAAGGAGGTGCCGCCGTCCACTACCATGCAGGCGTCCCAGCATCTGGAGCGCACACACACTCTAAAATACATCACAAGATTTATTCAGACAATGAGTATCATTGAAATATCTAAAATTAAGAATAATAAAATGAATACACACACAAAAATAAAAGTTAAGTCATAAAATCTGAATGAAATATGAATATAGTGCACCTTGAAACTGGTATTGAAAAGAAACTGATGAAAAGGATAAGGATGCTGGTGCTCACTTTTTGGCAAATCCTCTTTGGCGAATGCTGGAGAAGACTCTGTTGACGATGGGCTCGCGGACACTGAAGAACAGGCGCTGGTCTTCAGGACTGAACACCAGAGACTGGTTGTACTCCTCAGTAACTGGAGGAGACAGAGGAGAGGTTTCTATATGTAGGGATGCAGTGGGTTGAAGGATAAACGACAGAGAGGGGACATTGTTCGTACCTCTTTCAATGAATCCAATATCAAGTGGGATGTCAAGGCCAGTTTGTAACTTTCCTGGATAAGAAATGTTGTTATTCAAGTTTTACCAAGTTTAGTTTTTGTTACCATAGTAAATGGAGGAAAAAATATCCGCTATATCAGCTGCTGTTTGTACATGTATGTAATACATACCGATTTTTAGGAGATCCTCGACAGCTTGTTCAACCAGTTTGTTGATATTGTATGACCTATTGATTACAATTAAAATAGCGTTGACAAGTCGATTTGCTTTATAAAGGTATTTGATCAAATTCAATTAAAATTTCACTTTTTCTTCAAAACATCCATAACAAGTTCCTAGCCCTGGATGCTAAAATACCATGGTTAGTGATGGCACAAACTTACTTCAAAGAAAGACAGAAAGCCCCTCTACAGTAGAAGAATGTGCAAGTAAAGTTATGCTTCAAGAAAGGCGGAACCCATTTGAATTGATCTCTCTGCACGTTGTCGTGTGCATGCATGTGGTCTAATGTACCAGGCTTTAGATCCTGTTCCTGTGCAGATGCTGAGACCTGAGCTCTTCTGCTTCTCCCACGGCCCGTCGTCCACCGAGATCTCATAGTAGGAAGCCCTATGGAGCGAGAAGGTAAGATGGGGGTTGAAGGATTTATACTTCACCCTGTGTTGAATGGACAGAAATCGGCTGGTGAGTGCTGGGGATAGGAGATGCTTGTGAAATGTTTAGGGGGTTGGAACAGGAACAGAAATGGTGCCATGTTTTTGATGTATAGATACCTGGAGGACAGAGACTCTCCAATGAAGATTTCATTCAGACTTCTGACAGGAAGGAGATTTGGCTCCGAGAAGCTTTCGTCTCGTGTTCCAGTTTCTGAAAGTAAGTAAATATCATAGAACATGGACAACTTGAATAGATTTGTATATACATGAGCAATGAAATTATCCCAGTTTTACCCAACAGTGTTTTATTCAAAGTTGGTATTGAAATATATGTAAATAGATGAATAAAGAAAAGCAGATACTAAAATATCTATTGTTTTGGTACAGTGATTAAAAAACAAAAGTCCAGACGCAAAGCACAAATATTTGTGGTTGAAGTACACAAACTGACACTTTTGAGTCAATAACTGCTCTGTCTTTTAGTAATAAACCTACTTGGCCATCACTCTACTAAAGACAGGAGTCAGTCAGTCAGTCAGTCAGTCTGTCTGGTCTGTCTGTGTGTATGTCCTTCGCATATCTCAAGAACCGTTGTGGTGGAAAAATCTGTATTTGACTGTGTTTTAGTTACTATTTAAAAGTGTTGTTATCTTTACCTCACATATAGAGGCCTAACTTGCAGCTGTAGGTCGTAAAAGACTTCCTCCGGGGTCCACTCACAGGCCAGGGTAATTTAACGTGCTGATATGGTATGGCGTAAGTTGAACAGGGGGGCTAGCTCTTAGCTGTAGGTCATAAAGGGCATCCTGTTGTCCATCCTCAAGATAAGTTATAGGTTGTTGGTTCGTCTCTGAGAGCCTAAGTTAGATAACCCACCAGGGTCAATTTGGTTCACTCCTTCACCCCTCTTCCTACCCCCTCTTTGCTTTCTGATCTGGTCTTTGTCTGTTGAGTTGTTTTCAATGATGCAACTGTTGTTCTGTTTGGAGAGACCGCCCCTGTGTGAGGGGTGGATAAAAGGCTGTGACAGACTATCACTCAGGGCCACTTCACTAGGAGGTGAGCCTGGGTGTATGCATGCACCTATTAAACTTCTTAATTTTCTACAAGTATTGTGTGCAGAAGTCTCATCTGTCCATAGACGCAATATCCTATCTGGAAATTGCCACGACACCGTTCAATCATCCAATCGACTTCACACTTGGCGGGTGTGTGGCTGGTGAAGAAGAAAATATGAATCCCTGAAACAAATTGATATGATTTCACCTTCATCCTGTTCTCTCCCCACCAGACTGGCTCCAACCCCCCACTGTTCTTGAGGAGTTAATCAAGAAGCAAATGACGGGATGGGATTAGCATTAAATGGCCGTTCTTTTAGAACGGCCATTAGATTCAATCTAAACCAGAGGCAGTAGGCAGTCTGTGATTGGTTTG
>OMKN01082352.1:0-11816 GCA_900302345.1 Melanonus zugmayeri
AGAGACACACACACACACACAGAGAGAGACACACACACACAAACAAACACACACATAGAGACACACACACACACACACACACACACACATGTATATAGAGAGAGACACACACATACACATAGAGAGAGACACACACACACAAACAAACACACACACACACACATACATATATACACAGACACACACACACACACACACACACACACACACACACACACACACACACACACACACACACACACACACACACACACACACACACACACACACACACACACACACACAGACACACACACACACACACACACACACACACACACACACACACTTTGTTTTCTTTGCTCAACTGAACTTATCTTTCTGGAAGGTTTGAAGGTTAAGTATCAAACTAAACTCTTCAAAACACACATTTGAATCCTAAAGATAATTTCACATTTTGTTGAACAAAGATAAATAAAAAGTTGTAAAATAAAAACTAAAACCATGAAAAAAAAATTAAAAAAAAAGGATTTGGCTATAAACATTCAGAAATGAGCAACTAAGATAAAAACCTGGATTCAACAGTACTATGTATCCATAAATGATGTACGAGTCAACTTACTGATTGACCCTGATGAACCCTGTCAATCAAAATATATTAATACGCTTTGAATGAAGCTTGTGAACACAGCCTTAATATCGATTACATGTTGTTTGCATATTTGTTTTTTTAAGGATCTTTTCATATAGTAACATAAAATGAAGTGGTAGATTCAAGAGTTCAGGGATTGAGTTTGTCCCGGTCGATGTGTTTGTGTTCCGGGACATGTTTGTAGATGCAGCTCTCCGGCTTGGTGCACCCGCCGGTTCTCCAGAAGAAACACTCTTTTAGGTTCCTGTTCCGGTCAACAGAACCACTTTACAATAAGGGTACGTGAATTAATCATTAGTTAATGCAGTAATAACAATTACCCAACAGTTAATTAAGAGTTAACTAATGGTCTAGTAATCATTTACTAATGGTGTTCATGTTTACTAATGGTATTAATTTATACATTATTTAATAGGGTTAGGGTTACCCATATTGTAAAGTGTTACCGATTTCACAATCGGCCCAACAACTACATCATTACAGGCATCAGAGAGTAGTGAGTCATATCAAGGAGAAGGATATTCTAGGTCAGGTTGGTTCTGGGTTTGATCCCCAATGTCCACAGTCTAACGTGTAGGCCTAACCCCTACTTGTAAGTCGCTAAAGCGTCTGCTATATTATTAAATGGTAATCATGAATCAAAGAAACGGTGCGACTTCAGATGCATGGAAGCATGCTAGTATTTAGCCAATATTGTTTGGATAGCCGTGTAGCATGAACTGCTAGAATCAGACGGCTGTCCTTAAGGGACATTTCACACAAACAGTTTTGAAACGAGAGAAAAAAGTATTACAAACGTATCAATTGATTAGACACTGCATATCTAATCAGTTAATAAAGTGGCTGAGTGAGTGAGTGAGTACCTAGAGGCAGGGCGTGGATTACTGCCTGGGCTCTTCATCTCCATGAGAAATCTGTTTGGATAACGAACAGCGAGAGGAGTTCCTTCCACCAGTAAACCCTGCAGTGTCAGACAGACACAGGGTTGGTTAATACTGTAGTTAATTGTTAGTTAATACTGTAGTACCACGGGACAGCCAGCCAGTCTTCATCTGGTCATGGTTTAGTTTAAATACATTTCATCACCATTACTACCGAGCAAATGTATGGCCATGGGAAAAGTTGATTAGAGACAGTTTTCATTTCAAACATTAAACTATCTGTTCATTAATTATATGTTTTAAAGACCCTGCACACCCAAATCCACAAAAAACGTATATGTAATGTAGGGTCTAATGTATACTAGTAAGCATCTAAATAGTATTAGACATTAGTTTCAATCCATGTCTGAAATATTGTCATTTACGTTTTTTACTCGTTCCTGATTTGGGGTTTGAATTGGGCGGGATTATGTTAGATATTTATTACGTGATAAATGATATGCTTAATGTGAGCAAAGTGGCCGGTTAGAGCATGGTGCTAATAACGCCAAGGTCAGGGGTTTGATCCCCGTACAGACCACACATGAATTTTTGTTATATTCCTTGCTCACTGAAAACATACCTTTTTAATCTGGCTCATAATTAGAAGTTCTCTTTTTATTATTAACATTTTTATTTTATCCACTCTTTTATTTGGATTGTGTTATTTATTTACCTTTTTTAAATGTTGCTGAAATGTACAGCGAGTTACGAAATGCTTTGCTATCTGGACGAGCCGAGCCGCCTCAGGGTGCATCTCTACATGCGGCCCGGAGCCCCCTCTGTCCCCTGGGAGCCTTGCTAGGCGCCGCTGGGGCGCGGCAGCCGGTGGACGACCTCATGTCTCTGTCACGTGTCGAGTTCTCTGTCGGTGGCAGGCGGCCGGGGGGGTGCTGCCCTGAGGCAAACACCGTGAGCCTTCCTGTCGGGAAGCCTCGCTAGGCATGCACAATACTTGGAGGAAATGTGTGCACACACCAGTCTCATCTCTAACAGAATGAGCCCTGAACAGGATGTCTCAATACACAATTTGACAAACAAGGAACAGAGGGTCAGGAAGGAGAGAAGGAGTCAGGAGGGGTGTCAAGGTACAAGATGTGAACCAAATTGGCCCTCTGGTGGGTTACCTGAATTAGCATTATTGAGGAACTAAAATCCTGGGAGTTGATTGATTATCACAAAGGAGATAACGGGAGGTCTTTGACGACCTACAGCTGCAAGCTAGGCCTGTATGCGTGATGTGAAGATACAGAACTGACAGTTAAATAGTATGAAACAGTTAAATAGAATGAAACAGTCATATACAGATTTTTCCACCACACTAGCAAGGCTCCCGGGGGTACAGAGGGGGCTCCTGATCTGAGGTCGTACTCAAGAGTTGATTGTTGTGTGGCTCCCCATCACCGGGTGGCAGGCTCACTGTGTTTTCCTCGGGGAAAAGCTTGGGGGGTTTGAGAAGAAGCGTCCCGCCATCACTTGCTCAACCACACCGACCGCGCCCGCCCGCCACCGACAGAGACCTCGACACACGGCGGAAGACATGGACAGCGTGACGGAGACACAAGGTCTTCCACTGGCTGCCGCGCCCCGACGGCACCTAGCGAGGCTCCCAGGGGGACGGAGGGGGCTCCTGGCCGTCAAGACGCGCCCTGAGGCGGCTCGTCTCGGTTCGTCCGGATAACAAAGCATTTTGTAAACGTATACAAAATGTGGCTCAAACATATACCCCTGGACTACACCGACTGCAGTGTGCACCATTGTCGTTTGACATGGGCGGAGCCAGGAAGAAGCCAATCAAAACAGGACCTGACACGCCCACATGGTTTTGGCAAAGTGCCAACAGCACAATAAGCAGCTTTTTTGATCTAGGTTTTCTAATGGCTATGAACGTTTTTTTTTTCACTCCGATTTTTGTGGATGCTTAATGAGACACCCAACTATAATATCATATATGCATTTTTATTATTTCAAGCCAGGTGTCCAGGGTCTTTAATGATGAGGATAAAGGTTTAATACGTTGAAATACGTTTCTGTCCACTAGGGGGAAGAATTATACCTGTTCAACAATCAATCTGTTCAACACCCGCAAAGCAAGCATTGACCGTTTTCAGCTTGGTCTCGATATCGTTTAGAACAGTTTGTTGTTATGGTGTTATGCGTGTATAAAGAGAAGGATAAAAATGTGGTGTCTTAAAATGCGTGTATAAAGTGCATCTTACGTCCATAAGCTCGATGGCCAGGTCACAGTCCTCCCTCCGGGTGTAGTTGACAAAGGCACACTGCTGCTCTACCAGCATCTTAACACTGAACACAGCACCCGCCCTAGGGGAGAGACAGTCAGAACAACACAACACAGACAGTCAGAAGAAGAGAAAAAGACGGAGTTAATATCTCTACTAAAGGCAGGAATCTCTGTCTGTCTGTTCGTCCTTCGCATATCTCGAGAACCATTCATCTGATCGACTTCACACTTGGCGGGGGTGTATTGCCAAGGACCCAAGGAAGCGCAGAGTCAAGTGTGAAGTTGTTTGGATGAGCGGTTCTCCAGAACGCTGCGATACCGGAGGCCAAGCAATCGGCCCATTCCGAACAGGCACGTTTTGAACGGGCACTGCAATGGTATGAATAAAGCACCAACTGACTAATCAAAACTATTTAAATTCATGTATAATATCTATTGGTATAGTCGCTGATCTAGAACTACAAAACTATTTGACCCATGCAAGTGTGTGTGTGTACCTGTTGAGTGTGTGGAGAGCAGGTATTGTGTGAGGTGTGTGTACCTGTTGAAGAGTGCATGGAGAGCAGGTATTGTGAGGGTGGGTGCCAGAGAGCCCACCCATACTGAGAACAGCTCAACCCTGGGGAGACAACAGGACCAACTTGAAGATCAACACAGCAAACAAGTAGCTTCCAACACACACTTAACATGCAGCATACGTCAATACAAGAAACGTATTTATTTAAGTTAAATGAAGCAAACAAGTACCAATACAACAACTTACAATATACAGTACTATCAATTCAAGAATTAATAGTATTTAACTTTTTAAATAAAAGCAAAGAAGTACCATTCTGGCCACACTTAAAATAACCGTTTCTTTAGAACACTTTTCATTAATCTTAATAATTAATTCTATTAATGTGCATCTCTTTTATACAGTGTGGTACATCCCAACCAATTACAAATATGGACACAAAATATGAAGAACTGCAATCCCAATAAAAAGTTAAACTGTAGTAGAAAATGTGTTAAAAAAGTTACAATATGAAATATAAACCAGGTTCTCACTGTTTGGTGTTGTTTACAGGTTTAGGCGGGGCGGTGTTCTCCCTCCTCCCCTGATGAGCCCGACTGCGACCTAAAAGTGTCCATTCCCCTTCCTCCTCCTCTTCCTCCTCCTCCACTAGCGGGTTAACAGAATCTCCAGAGGACCCTCCATCTGAGGAGGAGAACAAGGAGTTCAGTATCACCTCCTAAGATTAACATCTGGCAATCTGTATGGGTGTGTGAGTGAGATAGAAGAGGGTTTCTTAGTGAGTGAATGTGTGAGTGAGTGAATGTGTGAGTGTGAGTGAGTGTGTCAAGGTGCGCTGTGTTGAAAATGTGACTGTGTGCACGACTGTCGAGGTGCGTCAATGTGTGTATTGAGGTGTGTGTGTTAAGGGGTATGAGTGTTGAGGCGCATGTGTGTTGAGGTGCGTGTATGCATGTGTGTTGAAGTGCGTGTATGTACGAGTATACGTGTGTTGAAAGATGTGTGTGTGTGTGTGTATGCATGCGTGAATGTATGTGTCAGTGTTACAAGTGTGTTGAGGGGTGTGTGTTGAGCAGAGGTCGCGTTAACCGAATATTTCCCTGTCATTTTGACAGATTAAGACTGTCCGTAATTTTTAGAGGCATTGAATGCGTATTATATAATTATCCGAATCTGATAATGTATAAACATAATTTATACAATATACAATAGCCAATATAATTTCTAATCGTTTAATTATAGCCTGTGTGTGTCATACAGGCATACACACCCTGTCCAGTGGGGGCGGCATTTCCCAATAATGGTTGCGATGCGTTTAATTTGCTCTTTGAAAATGACAACAACGATTAATTCATTCATTCAAATTTGCACATGTTAATGCATATTATTTCCTTAACATAATGTCACGGCAGCCAAGTCTTCGAAAAAAAATTAAAAAGCCAAATTGTGATGGCATTGAAAATAAAGGTGAGAAAAGACGGATCGATGCAGTGGATGATAGCGGTCAAGATAGCAATAACGTTACTGATAGCGATCAGCCAGTGGCAGGTAACGTTAACATTGCAGGACAAGCAATTGGCAAAAAGGGGATCAGGAGGGAATACCGGGTTCAATGGGAGTAGGAGTTCACGTGGCTGAGGAGGGAAGATGGAAAATTGTTCTGCGATATCTGTAGCAAAGCCAAAAATCGGCACTGAATGATCACAAATGTAGCTTTATCCACATCGAAGCTTCAAGAATAGTCAACCAGAGCATGGCAATGGTGAAGCATGTGGAGAAATCGCAGGTTGCATCTAACGAGGCATTAAAAACACAACTTACGGTTGTGTTGCATATGGCAAATACAACCACCCCGAGCCACCTGTATCCTGACCTAATAAAACTATTGCAGTCTGCCGGGTGTCCACATTTACATAGAGCACACACATACGCCCACCACGACACTGTTCATCAGATGGAGGAGGCGATCGCTATGACAATAACTAGCGATATCGATGACAGTAGATACGTCGGTATAATAGTTGATGAAACAACTAATATCACAGTCGAGAAAATGCTCATCATGTACAAATACAAATGAGTTAATGAATTAATGAAAAGCTCTTAAATATGCAGTAGGCCCTATAGGCAAAAAAACCCGAAAACTAAAATGACGGATAATAATGGATTATGACGGAATTTTTACGACCCTGTCCGTCAAAATGATGGACA
The DNA here is from genome assembly GCA_900302345.1 of Melanonus zugmayeri. Taxonomy (NCBI): domain Eukaryota; kingdom Metazoa; phylum Chordata; class Actinopteri; order Gadiformes; family Melanonidae; genus Melanonus; species Melanonus zugmayeri. The sequence continues at coordinate 6,522 of OMKN01082352.1, forward strand.
ATGAAAAAGTCTAACGCAACCGATGGTGTTGAGATGCATGTATTATGTATGCATGTGTATACTGTGCATGTGTGTGTTGAGGGGTGTGTCCTCCGAGACCTCTGCTACCTGGTTCAGTTTCTCCACCAAAAAGCGCCTCCACAGCCTCCTCCAGCGTGCCATGTTGCTTCAACGCCTCGCACGACTGAGTCCACGAGAATCCCATTTCCTGGAGAGGCACACAGCGTTAGAATGGTCCGAGACCATGGGCTCGTTCCAATTGACAACTTGTATCAACTTGCTGCCTAAATCTCCAGATTTCCCCTCGATCACCATTGGTTGGTCTTGGCGTTTGGTTGAGGTCAACACAAGGTTGACCAAGGTTGACCGAAAGTTTTGGTGGACCATTAGGTGTAAAGTATGTAGTTTTGGCAGAGTTTACCACTAGGTGTAAAGTATGTAGTTTTGGTGGCGTTTACCATTAAGTGTAAAGTCTGTGCTCTCTTTAGCTCCTGTGACGCCTCAACAGAGGAGCTTTCTTGCTTCAGGATGTTTTTATACGTTAAGGAGGCTTCATAGTACCGCTGAAGGGAGGGGGAGACACAGAGGAAGAGAGGTTAGGACACAGACACATAGACACACATGATAGCCTACTGGTTCGGTTGATTCACCGAACCAGTTGAGTGTCCAGGGGGAACACGGCGTCATGGGTTCACCTTGAGACCACAGAGGGCCTTCCCCCGTCTGAAGAAACCTTTGACCCAGAGGGGCTCCAGGGACAGAGCCACGTCCGCGTCCTGCAGGGCCGACTCATAACGCTGCAACCGCTCGTAGCAGAACGAGCGGTTACCAAATAACCTACACACACACACACACACACATTAGAGAAGACCACTGTAATGGAGGTTCTTAGAGGATGATCTAATTGAACAGGTATGCAAGCCCATACCTTTGTAGTTTAGCTTTCTTATACATAAATGATTGCTGTTTTAATTCTACCTCGCAAATGCATCTCTGCTATTCTGATTTTGTTACCGTCATTTTAAGCCCTGTCTTGCCATGTTCTTTATAGTGTCTTTTTGCATGAAAAGCATTCTATGAATAAAGTTGTATTGATTGAAGAGTAACAGTAACAACAACAACAACAACAACAGGTCTGTGAGTGATCTTACTTATATTCCTTGGGGTTGTATTTAATGGCATCAGTAAAACATTGGACCGCCATCTCATATTGACCACAGGACGCCAGGTGGTGTCCAGCAGCTAGGAAGCAGAGGCACGAGAGATACAAATTATATTTACTACTAGCATTTAGTCATTTCAGTTCATAGTCATGTCATTGTCCCTTTACAAAAAAACAACCTTTTTAACAGTGTTAGACATACAAGCAAACATTAACTCAATATTTCTATGACAATAGGAAGGCCATGGCGAACCACAATTTGATGAACATCACAGTCTACATTGAAATGATGGGGCTTGTGAACGTAAAAATAAAAACTTACTGGCAAGTTCTGTAGTTTTTTGTGAATAATCTACGGTGCCGTTAATATTCTCCTGGAAACAGTAGGATAAGGAGTAGGTCAGGCCAGCAGCGGGCAGTAAGTAATACAATGACACATGCAAACAGGACAGGGTAATACTCCAATGAGAGGGGTAGACAAACACTCAAATAGGCACACCTTTATCTATATATTAATTTATATTTAGCAGACACTTTCATCCAAGAGCCTTACAAGTGAGGCTGAGAACAAAAATGCATATGACCAGAATTGGAGTAGCTACAAAAAAGGTACAGCACAATCTAGTTTCTAAAAACAACTAGACAGAGGTGTTTTGCTTATAATGCTACCATTATGACACCCAGTGCACTCCTAACCATTCTGTGGAAGGAGGGATCCCCCACTCTGCGTTATTTCTCAAGTTTTTTCCTTGAAAAAGGGGATAGTTAGTTTAGGGGGTGTCATAAAACATGGCTGGTGAAGCCCTTTGACACTGTAGCTGTGTTCAAGGGTTCTACAAATAACAGTGACTTCTGAATTATAGGCGACTGGCGTTTTTTTTAACAATTGTCGAATCCGTTATTTAAAATACCGACCATACTCAAGCATGTGTCCTTATGAATAACACACCAATACTACACACTGATATGGTGCAAAACAAACATTCAAATCCACTTCTCGAGTCGCATCATCCCTTTTAACCAATACATCCAGAATGCGGCCATGTTTGGAGTGCTGCGCTCAAACCATGGACGTAAACAACTAAGGATGTATTGGTTCCCTCTCCTACATGGTTCATACGGAGCGCAGGGGGCACATAGGGGGCCAACGTTTCATGTCAGTTGGTACCTTCTTATCACTACCGGCGTCTTTAGGGGGAGGTGGAGTCCTGGACATAACGGGCGACTCCTCCCTCTCTGGATCCCACCTCTCCCTCGATGTAGTCTTCTTCTTCTTCTTCTTCGTCGTCCCCCCTCCTTTCCTCTCCCCTGTCACTGGTGAGTTAGACTGCCCTCTGGTGGACGGGTTTATAAAACTCTTTATGGCTTCAGGGTGTACGTCTTCAGGGTGTACGTCTTCAGGGTGTACGTCTTCACCCTGAAGAGGGCAGAGAGAACCAGCAATACATTATAGGTCAACATTAAAATGAAACACAAAAATGAAGAAATGCTGTTGAATTAGGACTTACAGTGTGTGTGTGTGTGTGTGTGTGTGTACATTAAAACAAGTGTACATACATTAAAACAAGTGTTAATAACAAGTGTATTTAGACTCTGGGGCTGGGTGGGGCTGGGTGAGGCTGCACACCTGCGGTGCATTCAGTAATCAAGGCCCACAAGTTAAACCAGCATCACCACACACACTCAAGAGGAGTGTTGACATGTCAGCAGGATACCACCCGCTCAGCCTACAAACCTGCTCTACCTACCATTGTTCTAACTCAAACTCAATAAACCGGATTTCTTGGTATTGGGGAAGCCCTGCAAAAGCCACTTCAGTGGCATGTCGCTAGGGTCATCTGCTACAGTATATTTAACCGAGTAGCTAATCTTTGCGTCAAAACTAAATGAAACCAACATAAATATGACTCTGGACGACTACACATTAAAAAAGGAAATTAGCTGGTGAAATACATTTCCTTTTAAACATTTTTGGGACTGCATCAGAAAGTCCAAGTGAGTGTGCATATAACTCCAACTGCCAACATTATATTAATACTAGTATAACACTATAACCAAACAAATCCCCTGGGATCAATATGCAGCCCTCATTGGTCCATCCCTCCTTTAGACCCCTCATATCTTCTTGACATTAGTCACAGGAAGCAAGAATGTGGGTTCACTAACAAATAAGAGCATGGTCCTCTACCAACCTCTAATTGTTCATCAGGGTCATCACTGCTCCTGGTGCTGTCCCCGTCTACGCTTTTATTTTCCGTTTCCGAAGGTAAGGCAATATTAGACTGCTTGGTTTTCTTCTTACTTGTATTAATGGTAATATTTTCATTATGACTTCCTGAGGATTTGGGCTTGTTCGGTTCCACTTCCTGTAAACAAACCCATTAACATTAACAGGCCAATACACATTTAAAACACACATTGGAAACCATTGGATAGATCCAAGCTATCCAATGGTCCAGTCCTACTATGTTATAGCAGAACATGTGGGGGGAGACGCCACAGAGCCTGAGCCCGTCAGTGGCAAAAACAAGCACTTTTAGAGGACGTACATTGACGGGCACAATTGCCCTAAAAGGGTTACAATACAGACGTTTCACGGCTGCATTCTTGCTAAATTGTTGTCCGCATTAGTCAGTTAGACCCCAAATGATGGGAAAATGGGGTCCAGGTTGAAAAATCCCAAAGTTTTCCTTTAATAGCCAATTACATTTAAAAATGTGTTCTTTTGTTTAAAATTTGTTCGTTTTGTTTTACTATGCATGTCAATTATGGCACCCATTGCACTCCAAACCATCCCTGGAAGGCGGGATCCCCCACTCTGCGTTCCTTCTCAAGATTTCTTCCTCAAATTGCCGATAACAAAGGGAGTTTTTTCTTGCCCTTTGGGGGGCTAGGGTTTGGGGGTGTCATAAACTATTTGGCTTGTGAAGCCCTTTGAGACTGTAACTGTGATTAAGGGCTATACAAATAAAATTGACTTGACTTGACTTGTAGGCATTGTTGAGCGAGATGCCCCCTAACCCCTACCTGCTCCTCAATGACGTGTCTCTGAATTCACTGTAAGTTACTTTGGATAAAAGCGTCTGATAAATAACTAGAGAGTAAGTAGAAGAGTAAAGCCTGCTCCATGTTGAAGTCCTCTTACACAACAGTCAAGTGTTTCTGTCCTCCGGAGAACTGCAACGTGGCTCCCAACTGCACTGCTGCAGTGGTCATGTCTCAAGAGCAGCTTTCAGGGGCCAAAATCAACAAGATGGCTGCCATATTTCAATTGGTTATAATTTGAGGGTTAACGCTCATATGTAAGCATGAACCTTATTTCATCAATAGAAATATGATATTAAGAATGGTCAACACATGTATTTTTGGTTGTATTTAACAAAAATAATAACAATGTTTATGTGAGGTATGTGAATGTAAGGTCTCCATAGCAAAACAGATTCCCAGACCTTAATGATAATATGAGAACCCAGACATCATAAGATGGTCTGTGGCCTAAATCCAGTTGCATCGTGGCACTGGGAACTATACTGGTAACCCTCTGGCCACATCCTGCAGTATGTAATATGGTTAACCCTCAGTATGGGTAACCCCCAGTATGTAACATGGTTAACCCTCAGTATGGGTAACCCTCAGTATGGGTAACCCTTAGTATGCAACATGGTTAACCCCCAGTATGTAACATGGTTAACCCTCAGTATGTAACATGGTTAACCCCCAGTATGTAACATGGTTAACCCCCAGTATGTAACATGGTTAACCCTCAGTATGTAATATGGTTAACTCTCAGTATGTAATATGGTTACCCCCAGTATGTAACATGGTTAACCCTCAGTATGTAACATGATTAACCCTCAGTATGTAACATAGTTAACCCTCAGTTTGTAACATGGTTACCCTCAGTCTGTAACATGGTTAACCCTCAGTTTGTAACATGGTTACCCTCAGTATGTAACATGGTTAACCCTCAGTATGTAACATGGTTACCCTCAGTATGTAACATGGTTAACCCTCAGTATGTAACATGGTTAACCCTCAGTATGTAACATGGTTACCCTCAGTATGTAACATGGTTAACCCTCAGTATGTAACATGGTTACCCTCAGTATGTAATATGGTTAACCCTCAGTTTG
>OMKN01082373.1:0-12872 GCA_900302345.1 Melanonus zugmayeri
TGACGGCGGCGTCTCCTGGGGGGACGCTTCCACCCAAGTTTTTCCCCAAGGCAAACACCGTGAGACTTCCCGCCACTGCCCGGCGGCGGGGAGCCACGCAACAATCAACTCTCAAATACGACCTCAGATCAGACGAGACGACCCGCTGAACTTAAGCAGATCAGTAAGCGGAGGAAAAAAAACTAACCAGGATTCCCCTGGTAGCGGCGAACGAAGAGGCAAACGCTCAGCGGCTCCGATTGGTTTGTGGAATTTATTAGGTAATAAATCTCAAGCATAATCCCGCCCGAAATCAGGAAACACAAACACAAACCCCAAATCAGGAAAGAGTAAAAAACTTAAATGACAGTATTTCAGACATGGATTGAAACTAACGTCTAATACTATTTAGATGCTTACTAGTATGAACATAAGACCCTAAATTACATAGTTAGAAGGTTTTTGTGGATTTGGGTGTCCAGGGTCTTTAAGAAATTTGTCCTGACTTTTGGATTTGTTGACGGCAGACTTTCTGGTGACGTGATTCCGCACCGCTGCCTTGGAAGTCCATCTCAATCCAGACTCTCTTTACAGGTAACTTCATACAGAAACACTACGGCCTCCAAAGGATGCTGTGTCCGTTCGGGACACAGCCTTAGAGAGCAGGGCGGCCGATGGCCAATATATAATGCCGATCTGTCGTTTTTTTTCCACCCACCACTGATGTCTGCAATATAACTAATATAATCTTATTTTATTATAAAGTTTCTCAAAAATATATACACACAACAATACAAACTGTAGGAGCCAAATTAACATTTAATATACATTGTGTATGTTTTTAGTATTTGTTTGTTCCCTATATTAATGTGACCTTTCTAATGATAATCATTGTGTGCCGATATATATAAGGGTTCTGATTGGTTTGAGCGATATATGCGCTGCATTATATGCAAGTTATTGTTCATTTGTTGAGCCGTGTGTCTCCACTCTACTAGTGGAGACACATGGTTTAGTTTAGTTTGGACTAGTTAAGAGTGGAGACACATGGTTTAGTTTAGTTTGGACTAGTTAAGAGTGGAGACACATGGTTTAGTTTAGTTTGGACTAGTTAAGAGTGGAGACACATGGTTTAGTTTAGTTTGGACTAGTTAAGAGTGGAGACACATGGTTTAGTTTAGTTTGGACTAGTTAAGAGTGGAGACACATGGTTTAGTTTAGTTTGGACTAGTTAAGAGTGGAGACACATGGTTTAGTTTAGTTTGGACTAGTTAAGAGTAGAGACACGGATTTCTGACCATGTCAATACGTTTAGATGTAAAGGAAGACTAAAGGAACGTGTAATACATGAAACATCACTTTAACAAAGGAGAAGGAATCAGTGGGATTACCATTATTGAAATGAGTCAGGCCAACACACTCTCACTCGCACACTAAGGAACGGAGAAACGAATAATACCATAGACTGTATGGATAATACACACCCAACACCAATTTAACCCAACATATACATATAATCAAATGTAATATTTTCGCCTGTGATACACTCTGCACTTATCCATATGCACAGGCAGAGAAAAGGACAGCTACGCTGTTCTCGAGTCCAAGTCGCAAACTCGAGTCCCCGTCTCTGTGAAGACACCCGTCTTGTCGAGAGCTGGAGCTCGTAATTCTCTATGCAAGAAAAACACGGAAAGTTCAAAGTATCTTCATTGTAGAATGGCCAGATTGGCACAAGGGGGAGCGCTAACATTGTTCCACAGCAGCCACACTGACAAGGCTCCCTGCAGATGTGTCTGCAGACATTTATCGGCCTCGTGAGCGCAGGCATCGGTCGATGCCGATTGTCTCAAAATGCCAGATATCGGCCCGATTAATCAGCCGACCACTACATGTGACACCGATTAGACCAATTGAGCTATAACTGAGGACTGTGGGACCATTAGATATTCTAAAGGATGGCCATAATCTGTCCTATTAAACGCTTTGGTTCTCAGACAATAAGTAATACGATAATGATCGTCAAACTGACATCCTCAAGCACGCCCAGCTACAGTTAAGACCAGACAGGGCCAAATGATGTGCACCGATGCGCGCGCGCACACACACACACACACACATTACTGATAATAACAAATTGGCAAGAAACAAAAAAAAACAAGAAAAAAACAGCAGTCAAATGGAGGAATCATTCAAATAAGTTGCATATATCCATTTAAATAGAGCAAGAGTAGGGTTGGGTATCGTTTGGGTTTTTTCCAATACCGGTGCTAAAACGATGCTTTTAAAAATGGTACCGGTGCCTAAACGGTGCCTGAACCGATCCTTTTTTAAATTTAAAGCGAAAAAAACAGCAGTAAAGAAATTGAACAATATATTAATTAATAAATAATACATAAAACCTAAGTCAACCAATGTGACCCGCCTTTTTTATCTGATTGGCAAATAGACCATCATGTGACATTGACGAGCGCTGCTGCTGTTTGGTTTGTTTTAATCGAACCCTGGAGCGTTTTGACCAATAGTCCGGTTCGTTTGGTTCGTTTGGGCTGTGAACCAAACAGCCGAACTCTTGGGGGTCTCGGTCCGCTTCCAAGTGAACTCTAGTTCGGTTCGCTTTAGGTGTGAACGTTACTTGACCCAACTATAGGAAGCGAACTGTGAACTGGATATAACAAACATTCAGCCAGGTATACGTGAACTTGTCCTAGATTAAAATTAGCGGTCAGATGTGGTGTGATCACACACTCAACAACATGCCGTCAGGCGCTCATACTGTTCACTTTCTTCTATTATTTGTCATTTGTAGGAACACCAAAGCAAAGTGAAAAAATCCAAGACTGCACAAACTTGTTGTTGCTCAATTATTATTCTTCGCAACAAGGAAGCGTTCAACAGTATGACGTGCGCTTACATCGTTTGGTTCACAACGTCCTGTGTGAACGCAACCCAACGTCCTGTGTGAACGCAACCCGAACCAAATGAACTTCACCACCGAACTGGAGCAAATCTTCTGAATTCAGGTGTGAAAACGACCTCAGGAGGCGCGGCGTCATACAGTAGAGTTCAGTGGTTTCAGAGCTCCGCAGAAATGTCAATTGGCAGCTCAGGCACCGAAATGAGGCACGGAAATCTGCGTTGCGATTCGGTCTGGTAGGTACCGGTCGTAAAAGAACCGGTGCCATAATATACCGGGTCAATAAGAAATCTTTGCCATAGTTGAGATCATCAGTTGCCAGTCTGTGAGTACGTCAAGTTTAATTTACTACTACAAGTAATTCCTGATTGAGTTTTTGTGTTCACATTGACCTACCTGGACCTCCTGGTTCTCCTGTAGGCACTGGGAAGGGCGTGTCTGGTCTTTGACCTTGACCTTGACCTCCTCTTGTGCTTCTTCTTCTTCTTGTCTTTGTCCCGCCCTTTGGTGCGTTCCCGCTCCGCCCCTCTGGAGGTGGAGTGGGAGTGGGAATGGGTGGAGGAGGAGGAGGGACCCTCCCGGGATCTGTGAACCCCAGGGTGCTCAGCGGCTCTTTGATCCTGGAGATACACAGGAGCCACCGAAGAGGAGGTGTGAGGAGGCAGGGGGTCGGGGGCCATGGAGACCACCGGTTTTACCTAGAAAGGTGTGACAGGAGGAGCGAATCAATCGAGAGAATCAACGTGCCACAACCAAAAAAGTAAGAGCAGAGTGAAAGCCACCTTGAGGGCTTTGGACCTTCTGAGTTGAACCAGGAAAACAAGGAGAAAAAACAAGGAGAAAAACAACAACGTATCGACTGTTGGAACCAATCAGAGCTCATCTCTCTGACAACAAAGACAACGCTTCTAATTCCCAGTTGCGTGGATGTCTGGAAGAAATCAATAACGGGAGCTGGCTAAACTGATCTCTCTCTTGTGTTAAGCCGCTTGTGCTGTTGTTTTGTTTCCTTCCTTCTTCCTTTCCCTTCTTTACTGACAAATGTATAAATCCGTGGTATTTGTATGGGCCTACAACTCCCAACTCTGTTGCTTAAATGAGGATCTTTCATTGAAAGAAAAAAAATGCCCCAAAAACAAAGTGAAAAAGAAATGGCATTATCAGAAAGTATATGAGAACAACATTAATATATATATATATATATATATACACACACACACACACACACATTTATTTATTTTTTATCTAAAAATATATGACTAAAGGTACTGCTAACTAAAATACGGTTCTAGTTACACAACACAGTGCAGGGTTTTGGGACGCGGTTACAGCTATCAGCACCAGAGCACCTCTGATAATTCCTGCCTTCCTCTATCTAGTGGGGAGAGAACTGGCCAAGCCATGTACCTGGCCTCCCTGCAGTGAGGCCAGGTACATGGCCTCCCTGCAGTGAGGCCAGGTACATGGCTGTGTATAGCTCAGGTACATGGCTGTGTATAGCTCAGGTACATGGCTGTGTATAGAGGGCCAGGTACATGGCTGTGTATAGCTCAGGTACATGGCTGTGTATAGCTCAGGTACATGGCTGTGTATAGAGGGCCAGGTACATGGCTGTGTATAGAGGGCCAGGTACATGGCTGTGTATAGCTCAGGTACATGGCTGTGTATAGGGCCAGGTACATGGCTGTGTATAGAGGGCCAGGTACATGGCTGTGTATAGCTCAGGTACATGGCTGTGTATAGCTCAGGTACATGGCTGTGTATAGAGGGCCAGGTACATGGCTGTGCATAGCTCAGTAGGTAACAGCATTTGGTTACACTGTGACATGACTAAAAAGTTTGGCGAGGAAGAACAAAATGACGTGATTGCGGAGAGAACGAACAAACAATCATTTTCCTGGAAATTCTTGCACCAAGATTTTGAAACATGCCGAAATTTCCGCAGATGGCGGAAATGCGAACATTATGTGTAATTGGTCAGAAATACAAGGCTGTTATGATTTGTTTTTGGTTTCTTTCCGCAACCGGAACTCTATTTTCCTGTTTCTCCATGGAGACCCCACTAGACCAAACCAAACCCACAACGAGTATAAAACAAGTTTGTCTGCTAAGAACTTCAGCTGAAGAACAGTCAACTTCTTTTGAACTATGCTGCCTGCTTCAAACCCCGTCTTCAATATAGACGCTGTTTGTGCCCGTGTCCAGGCTCTCACTTTTACTATGTCATGTATTTGATCACAGCGCGGCATTCATGCCATTTAATTGCATTCAACCTTTTTATTTAGCCAGGTTTAGTCTGGTTGAGATTAAGCACCTCTTTTACAAGACTGGGTAGGGGGTCTAATGCAGGTTAATGTCAATCAACACAGTGAGTCTACTATGGATATTTGGATATTAACATATCCGTGGTACAAAAGTAGGCGTGTGTGTGACTATAAAACGGGAACTCAGGAAAAAGTTACTGAAGGAACAAACCCCTAATAACATTTTATTTTTCAAAGCACGATTGCGGTTCACTCATCCCCCCCCTATTTCCTTCCCTCGATTTTTTCTGACATCGACCTCTTTCTCTGTTGACCTGGGTTGAGACGAACAAGATGAGAGCAAGAGAGCAAGAGAGAGAGCGAGAACAAGACAGAGAGCGAGAGGAGGATGATGATGATGATGATGAAGAAAGAGTAGATCAAAAAAGGCTAGAAGAAACACAGATCAGCCTTTAGAGAGTATTTTGAGATAGTTATAATAAGTGAAACTCTTGACTACTACTTCGGTCAAATGGGTCCATGGTCTACATTAAACACAGAATGCAGACATCGCTTGTAGCATCACATTGAAGTTATCTGTAGATAATGACAATTAAGACCAGAATACAAACGTTCAAATATAGTTTTTGGAGTAGTATAGCATAGTTTAATAGCTAACAATAACATACGGCTAGTACGGACAGTAGACATTGGTTCTAACGGTTTCCTCCATGTATTTGGGAGGAGATATACATAGACCAGCTGGAGCTATAAACCTTCGCTTATGGAAAAATATGCAAAAAAACTGACTTCTGGAAAATACATTATTTCCAAAGACCCAGATGTGGTCGAGCTTTGAATTGCATGGGGGGAAAAGGGGAAAAAAGACCACGTTAGAACACATTACTACATTTCTACATTACATTTCAACTCCGGGTATCCACTATTACTTGACATGCCGCTTCTCTTCCAGTCTAAAAATAAGCGCCACACACTGTGGTCTACACCCGCATGCCCACGCAGCCATTGTAGTCCCTCAGTGAACAAACAGGTTTAAGTCAACATCTAAATAACATAGCCCTCCCTGACGCCCGGAGGCATACGAGCAGCTATTTTGCATAACTCGCTTTTGTGATCCACAAAGGGACACCAACAGTTCTTCCTTGCTCTGGTGGTGAATGGGTGTATATTGCTGCTTTGGGGTTGACATCCCAGTTAAAATGAGACGTTCCTGCCCCTGCTATTATGTAAGTCGCTGCGAGAGCTGGTATTCTCTGGTACTATTGGAGCTCTAATAGTCGTCAACCTGCCCTCAAACAAACTTCTTTGTTTTAATCATTTAATGAGAACTAACTCAGGAAACTTGTGCAGCTCAAGGGTATAATCCATACATATTCATTACTGTCCAAACGAATGACTGCGCTGTATATATATCTCCAATATTGGTGCGATGCCTGTGATTAAGGATGACAAGCTTCCCATACGGGTTAGGAACAATCCCATCTGTATGGTTTTGACTTTCAGCCACTTCATCAGTAGCCAATGATGCTCAATGACGCTCAAATTCCTACTGATGGTCGGAGGGTTACAGAGATACTCGACCTTTGGCAAGATGCACTTTATTCATATTGTGTGAATCATCCCTGTTCACTATCCCGGATCAATCTCAATTTCTGTGTTGTTCAATTTGCACCTCAAAAATAAATGAAGCGTAGCAGCAATATCAGCTAGATGAAGGACATTGAAGAGTCAGTGAATATTTGAAAGTTCCACACTTTTGAAGAAAGTTAAAGTCTAATAAAAAGAATTGCACATACAACACATCTGTCCGAACTGAAACCAAGGAAACGAGAGCCCAGATCATCATCATCATCATCATCATCATCATCATATATTCTACACAGTCCCAGTAAGAGGGAGGGCACGACTTGATGGGAAGGGAGGTTGAAAAGCGGGCTGACATTTGAGAAAATGGTTAGCCACCGCTGTGCCAAGACAGGGTCAAGTCTGAACCAGACACGGATATCTCCGGGCACAAAAGGCTGATGAAGGAGGAGGAGTAAGAAGGCATAGCGGTAGAGTTTAATGGCTTGAGTCCACGACCGCCAGCCGAAAGGTACAGGGGTCGGATCCCCGATGTCCGCAGCCTACCTGTAGGCTAAACACGCCTAAACCCCACCTGCTGCTTAATGCCTAGTATGTCTATTCACTGCACGTCACTTCGGATAAAAGTGTTTCCCAAATTACTGAATAAGAATAATTTAAGAGAACAATTGAAGAATAAAGACGAAAAAATCTAAATGAACAGGAGATAAAATTGGAGGGGTGGAAGGGGTGAAGGTTGGATGGGAATGTGCTACTTGCTGGTGCTCTTCTAAGAATTACAAACATCTGCTCCTCAGAGCCATTAAAAAGACAGAACAGGGTGCCTAGTTAATCATTAAACCCGCCTGTGTGCCAAGGAGACATGAGGGCGAAGGAGTGATATAGAAATGGTTGAGTGTGAGATGTGGAATAATCGACCAAGGAGGACAAAAAAAAAAGAGCAGAACTTGTCCAAGCGGAAAAAAAATTATGAAATGGTTCAGCTAGAGAGGTCACCTTCTCTGGGATGGACATAAGTGTCCCCCAGACACTATGGGATGTACTGTATACGTTTGTACTCAACAATCCCTAATAGTGCCTAGCACAGAGAACAAATCTGAGTTTATTTAACATTTCTCGGAATAAGCCATCTTATTTCTTGGAATAAGATGGCTGATCTAGTCCTTTTTATTCTCCACTGTAGCGGATTATTGGACTGTTGAACCAATTGAGTTCAGAGCTACATTTAAAGACGAGAGCTTCTGTAATAACGGATTGTACTTCAAGAGGCATAAACTGAAAAGCCACACTCCCTGCCAAGTTCTGATAATTCTGTCGGGACATTTGCAATGGCTAATAAAGTGTCGGTGTAAACACCTAAATTCAGATGAATAAATGGAGTACGACTGTCTGAATTAATAGGGATGCCACTAAACGACCTTTAAGATTGTGAGACTTGTCAGCTCCCAGTCAATCAGGAAGACACAATTTGCCAAATGTTTTCACGTACAAATGCAATTGTACGTTATCATCTGAGAGCATTTCAATGCTCTCAGATGATAATGCATAAACTTATTTTTTCAAATGCATTACAGGTCAATAGGCAATAATTATTACAAATTAATTTGAATTGACTGAATTGTTTAATTAAGTAGGACAACATACTGTACATCTGGTTGATTTGGCTAATGTGGCCAAGGTATAGATTTCCAGGTGGATTGATTCATGAAAGAGAATACAAATAAGTGATGAGCACATACTGTTGGGGATGATCAACATTGTACAACACCTGGGCACCTACCACAAACAGTACACACACACACACACACACAAATAAACAGACTTCCGAATGGCTGCGTAAAGGTCTGCGTGTTAACCTCAGGGTGTGTAGATGTATGAGCTCAGCCTGAAGGACCAGCCTGATGCTGGGGGAGAAAAGGTGTTTGTGTATTAGGTGTGTGTGTGTGTGTGTGTGTGTGTGTGTTTGTCTGCCATCCATCCCATCCCATGTTAACCGACACGGCTGTCGTTTGAGACTTCTGGCTTTGGCTTTGTGTGCCGCACTGATTGGGATCGGTGGATGGGGGGGGATTTACAGAGTGTCTCCATGCGCATCCCTCTCTCTCTCTCTCTTTAGATTTCTCCCTAGCTCACTCGCTCGCTCCATCTCTGCGTGAGGATGAAATCCCGCTCTCTGTGCATATGGTTGTCTAATAGTCCCGATGACCTTGCTGTTACTTCTAATGGGGGCATTAAGGAAATTATTAGGAGGAGAGAGAGTGATAGAGAGGGAGAGAGAGAGAGTGATAGAGATAGAGAGAGAGGGATAGAGAGAGGGAGAGAGAGGGATAGAGAGAGAGAGGGATAGAGAGAGAGGGATAGAGAGAGAGAGTGATAGAGAGGGATAGAGAGAGAGAGTGATAGAGAGAGAGAGGGATAGAGAGAGAGGGATAGAGAGGGAGAGAGTTAAGAGAGACGGAGAAATGAGCACACGAGAGTGAGAGAAGCGATGGACAGATAAGAGAGAAGTAGGGCAACAAATCAGGGTGGTGTGAAACAAGCCCGTGGAAATAAAACACAAAAGAGAGAGATGACTCCCACCCAGATACCACATCCCTAAACCGCCTCACAAAACGCAAATAGCCGCAAAACCGGAGAAGAAGTCGACTTCTTTCAAATGGAAAGTGAAATAAAGCTTCCATGCTTGAAGAAAAACGAAAAGTGCACTTATGTCTTAAGTAAATTACACTGTTGGAAGCGTTCACTATTTAATTTGAGCTCAAATCTTTGTGAGCTCCCAAAGCAAAAGGAATCTGATCGGTTCTTATTTCAGCTGGAGTCTAGTCTAACATAAGCCCCTGACATCAAATCTAAAGATCAAAACGCAACTGTATACATAAATATACATATGTTAGCATTCTGCTTGTGTTAAATAGGCAGCAATGAAGACACAGGGAAAATATTGAAGTAAAAAGAAGAACATGAACAGAAATGATTACCGACCACTATATGTGTAGGTCTGACGGAGCCAATGGTTCTTTAATGTCCTTTATAACATGTGCTTAACAGGAAGCTACCTGCTAATACATGACAGTCCTACCAACGAACCCTGAACAAAGCAAAATCAATTAAAGCCTGGGTCACGGTCGGTCACGGTCTGTCTCTGTGTCTCTGTCTCTCTCTCTCTCTCTCTCTCTCTCTCGGCATGTGTCGAGAAATGATGGCAATGGTCCAATTAATAAAATGATGGAATCATTTCCTCAATCGACTGATCATATCGGATCTACTAGCTGTGTACACATGGAGGTAAATAGTGTACTTTCCCTGCATGTGAAAAGACCCGGAAGCCACTGCTACACTGGAGTAATTAGGAGGGGAGCCTGAGACTTCCTTCAGTAAATGTGGAGTACATCCTTAAGATGGATTAGTTGGATAACTCATTAAGAGTCTAGTCAGGGGGTGCTGCTCGGGGCAGAGTAGATTGATAGATACAACCCACGATTTATGGCCCAATTTGCCAGTTCTAATGAGCGCCTGTGTCCGGCAAACTAGAGCAAAACGACAACAACAACACGAAAAAAGGCTTTTGTCTGCATGCGTGTAAAATGAGCACACGGGTAAGCATAGAGCGCACACACACACAGACCTTTTAATGGGTTTGATTAAATATAGTCCCACACAATAACGCAGAATGTCATGTCATTTGTTCTCTGATCTTCAAAATAAATGCTGCAGACAAACCAAAATGCAAAACTATAAAGCCCTCAGTTGGCGAGGAGGGACAGAGAGCAAGAGTCATAATAAGTCCAAGTGATGTATCCCGACAGCTAAACGCTGATGCCGTGTGCGTAGGCTAGACTTTAACCTTGTGCTGCGCGTCACGCCGGGACAGAGTAAGGGATTCTGAGGACTGATGATGTTGATTTTCTACTTCACTAGAGCCTCGCAGCGTTGGAGGAAAGGGGAACGAAATCAGGTCAGGCAAACTAGCTCCCAGCACTAGTCTCCCTCTCGCTATTTATTTCAGCAAGAGTTGAAGCATATTAATGAAGGACTATATCATTATTTTTCCTTTTTTTTTGTAATGCAAGCATTCTATGAACCTATTATCTCAAGCAGCACAGTTGCTCCACTGTGGGGAAATAAAAGAGAAGAGGCGTTACAATCGGGGGGACAAGGCTGTGACCTGAACTTTCCACTGATAAATGTGATGATTCACTCTCCCTCCACGGACGTCCCTTCCAAACCCCTCCTCATTTAAGTCACTCATTGCACTTGGTCTTTGTGTCCTTGCCCCCCGAGGGAACATTAAAGTACAGTCATCATCAGGGATACAATAAGCGTGACCCATCTCTCTCTATTTTTATCCTCCACTGTGTTTTTCGGTCGCCATCTAATTTTTTGCATACTGCCGAAACCGATGGGACATTGTCCCTAAACGAGGCGCAGTCGGTTAACAAGACATGAGAGCATCAGTGTTTCCACTACATGCATCTAGCAGGGAAGCAACACCGCCGCTCCATTACTAGCTCAGCCATGCAAAAAAAAATAATAATAATAATTTAAAAATAATGATATATATATACATACATTTTTATTTTTTAGAATTAGAAATTATGTTGGGTGGCATTAGCTCATGAATGGCTTTAGACTAAATGTAGGAGCATAAAGTGAAAAAGTAACACAACAAGTGACTTAATAATAGAAAGTAGCCTACATATGTAATTGTGTAGAACAGAAGCAGAAACAGTTTGGGCTACAAATTGCAATTGCGCTCGCATGCCATTTCTTGTTATGTTATATTGTTATACCATTGATCACACTAAAAACCTCTCTGCATGTGCCCATCAGCACCGTGCACACACACATCAGCACCATGCACACACACATCAGCAGCGTGCACATCAGCACCGTGCACACACACATCAGCACTAGGGATTAATATTTTTCCCGAAAATGAGACATTTACGATCCCGGGAACAGAAGCACATTATGCCGGGAATCCCGGGAACTGCACTTGTTTTTAAGGTAGGCCTATAACTTCAGCCACGGTCAAAACACATTGTTCATATTTCAAGCAACACTAAGGGCACTTTCATACCTACGGTTGGTCATTTGGTCCGAACCAGTGGCTCATTTGTTACAATTATTAGTTATTAGTTTTTATTTTGTTCATTAGTTTGTTATTTGTAGCCCTCTGATTGGGTGTTCACACGTGAAGGACCAAAGGACCCAAATATGAGCATGTGTGAGCAAACTACATCCTAACTTTGTTCTAAAAGTTGGTCAGCGTAATGTTAACACAGACGGACACACAGGGGAACGGGAGAAATGCATTGGCAGCTGCCACTAGTGTTCAGGTGTAAGAGGTTTTATTAAAAGTACCTATGTTACAAGCTATAGGCCTACATCATGTCCCAACATTTCCGCTTTAAATCTGAGCCTATATGTTGGACATTACAACTGGGGATGAGTGAAGGAGCTTCCAAGCACCAAGACGCGTCACACTTATATATACAAAAAAAAACTAAACTAAAATGGAACTCATGAGCATGAAACTCATGAGGTAAAACTACAGTTGACGCGCTTCTCTGGATGTTATACCAATGTGGACAATACAGACACATTCAGTTTGAACGTGAATCAAGAAGCATATAAAAGTTGAGGTGTTGATGCATGTTGTACGAAGTTATACAAAGTTATACAGCCGTGCTGTCTTGAGACACTTTTGTTTTTTTGGTTCTTTTCCTGTAGTTGGTTCAGATCATGTTCTGATCTAAAGCGAACCAAACTGTAGTTCACTTGGAAGCGTGTGATGGAAAATACATGTATGGATAACTTGCATTTCTGTTGAACCATGGGTTGCTTTTCTTGTCCTGACAAAAGCACGTACATGATAGTGCATGTACGTACTATTCCATGATGTTGCAAACATAATCAGAGTTATAGTTATTGGCAAAAGGACAGCATTTATGTTAATCAACATTAGAATGAACATAATATTAACTTTGCATGCAGCTTGAACTCGCTATAGCTGCGAGGAATATGAAATGCCATGGTCATTGCCTGTGATCTGTATGCTGAGAACAGCCTCATGGAAGTGATATTTGACAATTCTTCATTGCATAAACAAATGAAATTCGTTAAAG